>QVNV01001249.1:0-69254 GCA_014825455.1 Pseudomyrmex pallidus | reverse complement strand
TGGGGGGGGGGGGAAGAGACGCGCGCCAATGCACAATCGGATCTCGAGAATTCCGCTCTCGGAAGGAGACTTTTTGATCGGGCTTCCCCGAGCTTTCGTTATTATTGCGCGACGAAACAAAGGTAAGCGCGGTTGAGCGCAAAAACGACCGTAAAGACGCGGGGGCGCTTAATGGCGGCTGGCGCGTCGCCAAATCGCGCTCTGCGGGGTCGAATGCACCGATTGAAATGTTCATTACCGCCGCAAATCATCCCGGCCGATCCGCCGCGGGAAGGAAGAGAGAGTCTCTGTACTATATATCCGCCACTTCGTATCTCTTTCAGCTCGCTCAACCGCGCCGGAAACGAATCGCCGCGATAAATCCGCCTCGCCGTCGATTTTTCTCGAGAGGAGAAAGAGAGAAAGCGCGCGTCGTTTCTGAGATGATGGGAATGATACGTTCGGGCCCGCTCATATTACTGTGATTCTCTCGCGCCAACTCGGCGAGAGAGGAAATAATTCTCATCATATCGCGCGAAGAAGAAAGATACGAACGAGTTTGTTTCGCTTGCACCCGCGCTTTTCGCCTATTCGAAACAGCGTTTTCGCGTACCTTAATCCAATCTTCCTCCGTCGCAAATTTTCCGATCGATTTTTCTCTCACACGCTTGTCCAAAGAAGGAGAAACGTTTTCTACGAATTGTTCAACATCGCGACGATAATTCGCTTAAGAGAGATGCAGCAAATTGGCCGATTTGTTGACCTGTCGTTGTGTGTTTCTTGTTTCAGACAAAGCTCCCTCGGAAGCGTCGTTCAGAGGAACCGAATATCTCACGATAGATTTGAGCAAGGGACAACCGGTGCTCAGCACGATGGAATCCATAAGTCTTCAGTTCAAAACGAGACAGCCGAACGGACTTTTGTTTTATTCCGGTAAGTATATTATTAGTTTTTGTAGTAATTAATTTTGTCGGTCGTATTAACTTTTTTTTTTAATAATCTTATTTTCGATTTGCGAATTACCGAAGCGTCTTGTTCGATGAACGAAAAGAAATGTAAAATCTTTTAGATTTATGTTCCTTTTTTTTATAGACGATTATTAACAATCTTTTGATACATAAAGACAGTCAAGTCAATTATCGATTGTCGCAATATTGCAATAATTCGATTGGTGAGAACGAGCGAACGGACTGACCGCGGAAACGCGCGATCAATCGGAAACGTTTACTCGAGAAGATGTACAATGGGAGTTGGCCGTCTCAATCGAGTAACTCACGAACGGTCAAATATATATCTTCTTCGGAGATAACGCGGATAGACAATGGCGCTACCCACGGACAATGAACCGCATATTAAACCTCCTCGCGATCGCTCCTTTCTCTCGCGGCGACGTTATAGCCAATTAGAACGTTCCAGTCGCACTGGAAGCTCAACCAACCAGAAAAGTCATGCGTCTTTCTTCTCGTTTTGTTTCTTCTTCCACTGTGCCATTCTTATTGTTCCCCTTTTTATGGCGTTACATCGGCTCTTGCTTTTGACCTCGATTAATCCCAATTCCAAGAATGTTTCGAGCAGAGTTTAACGCGCAAAATAGCTCGCGCGACGTTTATCAGTTCGAGTTGTCAAAAAATTTGACTAAATTTTTTAATTAAATTATTTATTTTGATTTAATTTATTTGCCACTCATTGTATTTATTTGTTTATTATTTATTTTTCATCTGCAATCACTTTTCCAATAATTAAAGACTTTATAATTTTCAATTGAAACATAATCGCGGAAACGCAATACCGCGTGTGCTAGAAGTAAAACTTTCCGAAGCTTTCCGAGCTTTATTTAAGCCACGCACACGCACGCGCGCACACACACACACACACACACAAGTACACAGCTTTCTAACACTCCCAGTATACAAATTCCTTAGTTTATAGCATACTTACGTAATGAAGGGTGAAATCAGCGCAGCCAAGACGGCAAGACTGCCGCACCATCCGCAGTAAAAGGAGGAGTTTGCACCTCCGCGCTCCGGTTGCAGCGCGGCAACTCGAAACCTATATATCGGAGCCGCAATGCTGTGCTGCCACACACGCTCGCGCATACACACACACACACACACACACATATACACACGTGGCACTCGTTTCTCTACCTCGCATCCTCTGCAACACGCTCGTCCCAGGTCGCTCATTTGTTCTCAAGAGATAAGCTATAATACGGCCGTAACCGTGCATTTGGATTGCGCGTATTTTCGCGGGACGCAATAATCGTCGTCGCCACGCGTAATTCTCGTTCTTTGAAATCGCGCGCGTCCGTGCGCTCTTCTGCGGAGAAACGTATCTCCGCAGAAATAAACTTGCCTTCGACGGTTCCGCGCTAAAACATGTCCGACCCGCGCTCGCGTCGTACTACTTATTTCGCTACGCTGTACGTCTGTGTTCTCTTTCTCACCTTTTGACGCGCCAAATCGCTGCGCGTTAATTGCGTAAAGATCTTTTTGTCGATTAACAGAGGCGGTGGCTCGTTCATCTCACTCCCGAGAGAGACTCGATTTAAAAATATCCAAGTAATAATAAATGAAAGAAATACATTTTACATTCCTCATATATATTTATATTGTTTTAAAATAGATTTCAAATATTTATTACGCGCGTTATTTTTTTTTTTTTTTTTTTTTTTAAAGAGACGTCTGAGAATCTTAACTTGAAAGAGAAAAAGAGAGAAAGAAGAGAATGGAGAGAGTTTGTTCACATAATGCATTTACTCAACGTGAGAATAACACACGCGCGCGAACATACATCGCGCATTAATTGATCATTACATCGTTAATTTGGAACAGTTCGGTTCGCGTTTTCTCGCGTTGATATACAATACATTTGTTATATATAAATCGCATTTATCTCGCAGAGTACAGCGCGGTTTGTATAGGAAAATAAACCATTAGAGTCGCGCCGGGCGATGCGATCGCAACGGAAACGCGCCCGGTTCCGATTTCTCGCCGAACATCCGCCGCGAGCGCGCGCTATCTCCGCGGCGCATAACGGGCGCGTTATCGGCGGGGTTTTCAGATAGAGATCCGCGCGCGCGCGCGCGTCACGCGCGCATTGTGCAATGTAAACGAACGCGACCGCGCCGTGGCAAACGAAAGCGCGCGCGGCGATACGCGCGTAATGCACTTAGGTGCGCATGCAAATGCACCGCGCCGGCGGGCAATTAAGTCCGAAGTGCTGTCTGCATCTTTTATACGCTCCAGTCCCGGAGCCCGCCCCGCGAGATAATTAGTATGCGGTCACAGCCCGATTTTAAAGCGACTGCGGCAATATCAGAGGGCGGAGCAGGGGGGAGAAAGAAGGGGGGGAACGGCGTGGCGGCGTTTGCGAGATTCACGAGCGTAACGACGTATCCAGCGCCTGTTTGCGTTGCCGGTGAGCTTTTAAGCGTCGTCCCTTTCTGCAATCGCAAAACCAGAAAATAAATTTCCACGTGACGGTTACTTTTGCGGACGCGCGCCACACACACACGCGCGCGCGCGCGCCATTCTCTTAAGCGTATATCCGGAAATTTTATCTCGCATCAGTGCGCCTCGAGCATTTTCCACCGTGTATTCTGCTCGTGTCCACGCCGAGAAAATACACTTCCTCTCTCTTTCTATCTATCAGCAGAATCGTCTTAATCCTCCAACTCGTTACGAGCGCAACGACGTAATCCGCGGAGGATTTCCAGTTCGAGGGTGGAGCACAATTATTAACGACGATCGCTGGATGTTTTAACCGGTCGCTCGAACCAAGTGCCCCTGAAACTAATGGTTAAGCGGTCGTAATCGATTTATGCGCTTCGCACTACATAATCCGCGCCGAGCGAATTCGACGACAAACGTAGAGCGAGCGAGCGAGGAAAACCGATGGCTTTTTTTTTTTTTTTTTTTTTATTTCAACGTGCGTGCGACGTTTAACGCGTCAAAAGGGATCGCAGCTCGACGAAACAATAATGTCGCGTCAGAACGCGAACGCAAGTGAGACGTAAATGTGACGCGCGTCCGAAGGACCACTGCGAGGACCATTTTTTTTTGTTTTTTTGTTTCCGACAATTTGAACGTCACTCGTTGTCGCACACATATTAATTTAACGCACACGGACGTTGTTATTTTTCGCTTTGAAAACGACGAGATGAGAATTCGCCCGTGCACCCTTCGCGCGCGTCTCTCCCTCGCGCTGTTCTGACTTCATTAGTCTCATTTTTTAATTACAGGAGAGGGCGATGATTATCTCACCGTGTCGCTGAGAGACGGAGGCGCCGCGGTCGGGATGACGTTGGCCAAAGGAAGATTAGATCTGCACATAAAGCCGGCCAGGGTGCGGTTCGACGATAATCAGTGGCACAAGATCATCGTCCATAGGAAAGTTCAAGAGGTAACGATCGACGCTTGTTCGACGTCGTTTGTTTTATTAACATTATTACTTAAAAAGAAAAAGGTAGAAGAACGTAATAGCCTTTTTGTTTTTCGAATCAAAAATTTAAAGAGAAACTTCAAAGAATCTGGAAGAAGCGTTGTTTTAAGATATTTTACGTATATAGTAATAATATCTAATAATTATTTTTTTTTAAATAGTAGGAACGCGCATTTGAAATTCAAACAGTCTACGGTTGACCCTTTGACCTAATATTCGTTACATCTCCGCCAACAATATCTAAACTTACTGCGACAAGATCTTTATTGAAAATTAAAGCGTTTTTCAAAAATAATCACGTCCGGATATGCATTACGTAAATATTAGATAGATGGACGTAGACGATAGTGAATACGAAATTGAGTCATCTGAAAGACAATAATAACGTAATTGAGACGACAGTTATTCGACGGTCGCGCGAATGCAGATGTTTCACGTGTTCTAAGTTTACTCACTCCCGTCCTTTGAATGTCCAATTTTAATGGCTGGAAAGTGGAAAATCCGATACAGTCCGGACGCTCCGGAAAGGGGGCGTTAAATTTTCACATTGTCGTGATCCGAATAGATCGGCGAACGGACGTGAGAGAGCAATTTCGTTAATGCCGTGGACATACCGAACGGTATTCATTGCGCATTACGCGTAGTAGAATAGATAACGCAATTATTTGAGCGCCATCCGTGAGCGAGTTTCCGTGAACCGCGCGCGGGAAACGACGACGTGAGTTTATCAATTTATCACCGCAAAATATCGGTGTCCCTAGCCCCGAATTGCATCTGTCCGGTCAATTACAAGTAAACCAACACACATTTGCTCTCTGTATGTGCTGGAGCGCAACGCGGAATAAAAATTTAATCCCTTTTCCGTTTGACCGCGCTGCTGTTTATGTCATTTTCCGGCTACGCCTTGTCGACATGGGAAAGACAGTAAATGATGAGATTTTCTCTGAAGCTCAGAGATTTTTGAATTCGAAAAATCGATCAAGCCACACGTATACAACGTGTGCACTTACGTGTGACTAATCGATTTCTCTTTGTTTTGCAAACGCGACGAGTGTTAGCACTGTTAGCAACAATTTTGAGAAAGAAAAACCGCAAAGCACCTGCAAATCACGCAGAAGCTGCGCTTTACGATGACATTCTGTACATGAAATTTTCAGAGCTTATCTATTTCTGCACGACCGTTCGTTATACCTTCTGGTGCGCGCTCAGAAGAGAATGCGCCGCGCCACGCTACGGACGCGATTTAAGGGCTGCGGATGTGCAACGCGTGAATTAGGTCGAGGGAGGAGGAGGGAGAGATAGCGTATATATAGCTCGAGACCGAAATGTCCGCCGCTGCTTTGGATAATTTTCCTGAGCACACGGTGTTCGTTTGAGTCGCTTCCGCAGCTGTGTAAACGAGAAATCGATTCTCTCCACCCCCTCATCTCTCTTCGGCGAATTTGCCGGGGGATTGTTCGCCGCGGTTAGCCCAGTGAAATGCATGCCAAACATTTATAATAAGGATTTCACATTTTTGTGTGCTTTTTATATATATATATATATTTTTTTTTTTTGGTCCACGTAATTCAAATATCAGATTTTCATCATACCTGCACGCAACATGAGACTTTTCGTATATTCGATTATCTGTCACCCTGAAACGCATTCGAAGGCGCTCACAAATCTAAGGAAAGCAAAATGTTTCGACACTCATTGTCGTTGATTGTGTTGTTCTGACTGGTGACACGCGGTTACAATTTTCGAATTAATATGTAAAGTGGTTAACATCACTTTCAGTTTTTATATGCTACAGAATACATTTATTAATAACGTTTGTAAAGGATGTGGACAAAATACACATTTGTGTATTTGCATTAGTTATATTGATCAGCTGAATTTTTATGTCGACTGACTGAAGGTGATCAAAATAAATTGACACGTTTTTAAGAGTTAAAAATTTAATTTTACCAGTCACTAACGACGAACTGAGAGCTGTCGATTTTGTCATTTGAATTCAGAGAAATGCGGATTTATTTTCATAGACTAGTTGTAGGTGATCGAAAAGTCCTACTTTTAAAAATATAAATACACTTCTAGATGGACTCTAGAGTCGTCATATCGATTTTTTTGTTTCACTTGAATTCCCGTATCTTATCGAATCTCCGAGCGAGTAAAAAAATCGCGTTCGCGCGAGAAGTTCATAAAAATTCTCGATCACAGTCTCGATCAATTTGATCACGACGACGTGTAATCGTTAACTAATGTTAATAACGTAAATTAATCAATACCTTGATCGTCTGTAACCACGTTACAGGCAGGATGTGCGACATTAAAGCCGCGTTCAAACACATCTATTATTCATTATCGCGTTCTAGTTATCTCTCTACTTACGGCGATGAGTGGCGATATCTCTCCACGCGGTGCGGCGTTTCAATATGCATCGCGTACACACACACGCGCGCGCGCGCGTTCTCTCAGAGCGTCCTATCGCGTTACAAAGAGAGCGCGTGTATTTCGCGATGTATCTTGGCGCTCAAAGCGCCAAGTAATTGTGCTCGTTTCAATAACGAAAGGTAAATACCAGATGGTTCGGTGTACAGCGAGCATTGGGCATAATATTATTTCTCCTGCTTTCACGATGCACGTTTACCGCGCGCGCGTGGTTTCGCCGTAAAAAAAAAAAAAAAGAACAGGAGCATTTATCGCATAAAGCACGCACGCGCTCGCTTTTTATTCGATATTATATGCCCGCTTCGCGGAAAGTGCCGACCCCGTAATACCGACGTGACCATTCATACGAGTCTGGAATTATTAATAATGGCAGGCGGCACCGCGCGACGAGAGAGAGAGAGAGAGAAAGCGCCTTCGAATCCATCGTACACACTGCATTACGGGACGTTAAATTTCCAGAAATTACCGTGCATCCAGCGACGTAAAAACGGAAAAAAAAGAAAAGCCGCGTCCGAACGAACGTGTGACGTTTTTTTTTTTTTTTTTTTTTTTGTATATGGAGACTTGGCGGTGATAAAGAAGAGTGACGAAAAAAGGAGAAATTTGCATTCACGAAGATTCATCATCATTCACGCCGTCATAAACAAAAATTGCCGCGCGACGTTCTTTTATAACTTTTCTGTTTCATGAATATGCCGCGCTACATGGCGTAACGCGACATCCGAGATCACGCGGCGGGTATATTCAGAGAGCAAAGAAGGTCCTCTCCAACCCCTCGTGTTCATTCTCAAACATTGTCCTACGACCCGGTGCGCGCGTAAAGGTTAATGCCGTCGCAAGTGAGAGGAGAAACAGGAAGAGAAGGAAGGGTGGGTTAGGGTGGGAAAAGAGATTGGGTGTCTAGACACCTCTTCTCTCTCTTTCTCTCTCACTTTCCCTCTCTCTCTCTCTTCGGGTTAAACCTGGGCCTTCGGGGAGCTACGAGCTACGCGAGGATCGACTGTAGTTGCGGATTGCCTATTACGTTTCTCCCGCGAGCGTTTACACCCGCCGTGCGCCCGCACACACGGACGCTATTATCCCGCCAATGGCTTAACTGTACAGATGCCACGAGCGCTTTTGCCGATATGTCGCACGTGTGTAACGGACGAATGTAATTGTTTTTATTTCCCGCGGAGTTTTCGCGTTGAAATTTTTGCGACATTTGAAGAGAGAGAGAGAGAGAGAGAGAGAGAATATTTTTCATTACGAATTCGATGAAACAGATAGGCGCGTAATTACTCTGTCACTTTTTTTTTAGCGGATATTGTAAAGCACCGCATTGCAACACCGAACCTTTTTAACAGATTGTTACTGCAACAACAAAAAATCAGTTATGTAAATCTGAGATTAAACATGCGAGTGATTTTTCTGTCGCAAAGTTATATTTTCGATATTACGTACGATGCAGTGCACATGAGATGTATTTAAAGGAAGGAATGTCGTTACTTTGTTTCTTCGTAATTTCACTCGTGCCCGGGCAGTTTGTGCAGAAAAACATGGCGGGAAAAAAATTTAGATATGCAAAGGGTTAACGTATATTTCAAGACTCGAGTCACGTTCCGGAATCGAGCAGGTATATATACTGCAGTAGTCTCGGAACTATTTTTCATACTCGCTCAAGAATGTCTCGAACTCGGAAACGGAGAGGAAACTGAGATCCGGCTGGCTGACGTCACGATGACACGCACGAGTGCGCTTAATGCACGGCACTTTGCGGTAATGTTCGTTAGCATCGACCAATATACACGAATGTACACCACTACTCCCCCGCAGCGATGACGTTCCGCATGCGAACTTCTGAGATTTCAATCGATTACGTCGCCCGCCCCGAACGCCATAAATTAATCCCCTTAAACGCGATCGTCCGATTTCCTTTCACGAGAGATAAGCTTTATCGACCGACGTCACGTAGGTTTTATTAAATTTAAGATAACGCATCAGGCGCGACCATAATTCAAATAGCCTGCGATGAAAATTCCGATAAAGGGATGCTACATTGCCCAATAAAATTGAACATTCGACGAATCACGCGCTTGCCGATATAATTTTCTATACAGAGAGAAAGAGAGAGAGAGAGGGCGAGAGATAAAAACGCCCCGGTCTGGTATCGGAGCGTGGATAATACTCCCGAATGAACACAGAGAAAACGTGCGCGCGTTTCGACCGGGAATTCGAAAATCCTCAAAGGACGAAGTCCGCCACGAACGCGCGCGTGCTTCGACCGGGAGGATTCGCAGCAGCGCCGATCTCTGACAGAAAGATTTAACACCGTATCACTTGTGCGAGTTCCCAATCTGCCGCTCTCTCTCTCTCTCTCTCTCTCTCTCTCTCTCTCTCTCTCTCTCTCTCGGTATTGCTTGCGAAGGCAACGATGTTCGATCCGCGCGCATTCCCTCTCCGGGCGACGAGAATTTCACCTTTTATACGCGCTAGCGAGCGCGAGGCGCCAGCGCGAACGGATCGAGGATCATTCGTTGTGTGTCACCGGGATCACCGGGTGTCTCTTAGGCACGAGTATTTTTATCCCCCGTAGCTGTACAAATCCTACTTTGGCAACGACAAAAAGCGCGCCGACCGAAAGATTCAGCGTTGCGTTTGCAAAACGGATGTAGGTGAAATACGTAGCGCAAGGTCTTTGGAATCCCGCGAAATCCTCGCTCGTTGAAATATTCGAAAAATATTTTTACGTAAGGTATAAGTGTCTCACAGCTGACCGGACATTTGTTAAAGAAGTAATTATAAGCAAGTGTTTATGTAAAAAGATGGAAACTGATATTTAAAAATAAGTGTCAAGAAATAATCCAGAATTGTTTAACGCATCTGTGATATTTATTTCCTTAAAAAATATCCGACCACCGGCACTTGCCCGGCTATTGAGACGCTTATCTTATTTCGCGCGAACAAATTGCAAAGCGAAATGTTTATTACGAGAACGCAACGCCGTTTTATTTCCGATACTTCTTCCCGAGTCACCCAGTGCACGCGAAGACGAATCAGAAGCGCATATACGTTTCACCATAAATCAAGATTTCAATTCGTCGCCCGCCTAGATCGAACTTATATGCATCGATGCACCTCTCTTTTCTTGTCACGCTCTCTCTCTCTCTCTCTCTCGCTCGCTCGCTATCTCGGGATACTTTGAGAATTCGCTATCAAACTGTGCCATCTACGATACGTTTGTTGTCACGATCGATTTCTCGAGTAGAAAACAAAGGACGCGTCTACCTATTTGTTGATGCAGGGAAATTCGCGTAGCTAATAAAGTGAACGTGTTCGCGAGTTTCCCGAAAAAAGTGAAGAACGCCCAGAGAAACGAATCGTTCAACTTTACGTCACTTTTCACACCGAAAAATCGCACGACGAGAGATCGCGAACGAATTGTAAAATAAAACTTTTTCAAGAAAAAAAAAGCAAGTGTCAAAAATGCGAAAGTTACGAAGACACAGCGCGTTTATTCAAACGAATAATCCGGCATGAAATTTATTTGTCTACGCGGACAAATATTATAACATTCTAAATCGGAGCGTCAGAGAGAACGAACACAATGTTCGTTAATCCAGAAGTTTGAAATATCCCGGGGAGAGATTATCCCGGTGAATATTCCCGGCGAAATAGAAGGATCTACGATCTTTCGTTTGTGGAAGCGTTTGAAATGGAGCGATGTAAATCCGAGGCATTGAATCATTCTCCGACGAGCAAGAGAGAGAAAGAGAGAGACGCGTTTCGAGCGGTTTCCCGGGGAGCGTTTAATTCGTTACATATGACTCAGCTGCGCAAACATTAGCTCGTCCGAAAGAGATTCCGAAATGCCGGAGCGTTTCTTTAATATTTGGCAGAGAAAGAGCGAAGTACTAGTTCCTTAAATTCGCGCACTCAATGAAAATCCCATTTAACGGGATATTCCGTTGCGTAACGCCGCACCGTCTTACGTAAAACTCCTCCGAGGATTTGTCGCGTTCGTTGCGTGCATCACAAATGAGAATTCGATTGACCTGTGTGTGCAAGTATTGTTAAATTATCGTAAGTGGCCTCCGTATTTTTAGAAAATAAATAAAACAAATTCTTTTGCCAAATTAAATGATAAGTAAATCAATAAAGGTTTTGCATCTTCCATATTACCAAGTTTTCTTGCAACAAATGCAGCAATTGGTTGGTTAAATATTCACAAGTATGCAAAAAGTAGATAAATTATATAACAAGATAAAAGGTTTCAAATAAATAACTAAATAAATGCTTCGTATTTGATATTTCACTCGAGCATGTATTCTGATACCCATCAATTGAAAGCATTTCCGTGTATTGACTTTCCGTTATTCACAAATTCGCCCATCTCGATGGACGAGCGCGTGAAAGTGTCGTGAGTTTTGTACGATAAACCGAGTCATCATCAACCTAGCTTTCAAAAATATTTTTATTCGGCAATGCATCAATCATATGAGAAATTTCACCGAGTATTGCTTATTTGCGGCGTCCGCAAAGGCGGTCTAAAGCCAATTAAACTGATTCGAAGGCAAACGCGCGCATCGATCTGACCTACCTGAGATATTAACATAAATCAGAAACCTGGTCCGTACGTACATACACAGAACTGCTAACTAATTGACAAAGCTCTTGACAGATGATTGCTTGTATTTTAACAATAGTTTCCGATAAATTCACTATAACGAGCAAAATGTCAATATTGTATCAGAAACGTCAAATGTCAAATTTGCGACGCGGTTTTTTTTTTTTTTTTTTTTTTTTTTTTGAAAAAAGAAATGCAAATTGAAAAAAGACGAAAGAAATTACAAGATCATGGATCAAAGACGAACTTGGCGTCTTTTCTCGGTTGAACACAGGCAATAATTACGGCGCAAAGCGGTGCGGAAATTAGGCTGTCGCGCGCCGGTCGAAATGTCGTAACGCGCTCGTCGGTTTTTCACGATCGCGACGCACAAAGGCAAAAGCTCGCTTCGTCACCGGATTTCTCTTTCCGGCCGTTGCCCGTCTGTCAGTCGTTTAATCGTCGTGTGATCAAAGGGATTCCTTAATAAGATCCGCACACACAGCCGCGGGCTCGCAAAGCGCACCCCCGCGTTTAGAAATCAAGTGCATTTGTATCAGATTTTTTTTTTTTTTTTTTTTTTTTATTATATAAGCCACAATCTTCCGCTTTAGACCGCCAATTCTGCGTCAATTTCTGCGCCAAATGTGTGCTAGCCATGTAATAACTAATCTTCTTGCTATTGCAGCGAAACCTTTTTCCCCCGCACACTCGCAAACTGTTTTCTCGAATAAGAATCAAAATCACTGTAAAGTTTTCGCGAACATCACGTGAAATATGCTTGCGTTCTTCTCGAGCAAATGCGAACGGGCGCAACTTTCTTCTCATCAAAAAAGTTCTTACGATAATCCGGCGGAAAAGTTTCGTCCGGGTGTCGAATAGCTCGCGAAGCTCGCGGCGATCAGCTCGCGAGCGCTTCTTCCGCGCTTACGTTCGGCAACTTTTGAATTTCAATTGCCGACGTTGCTCGGACGCGCGCCTATAAAACGCACACAGACTTTCATACTGATCGTACGCTTGCGTTTTCTGTTTCAGATCTCCTCGATAACCAGCTTCTGCAGGGTGAGTGTGTGATTTTTTTATTATATATACGTATATATAATACACACTTATATGCGCGGCTTTGCATTCTGAAAAGAAACGCGTTTGCACGTTTGTAAGATCCGCAAAAATATATTGCTATCATTTTCGATCGATTTTGCGTCTCTCGCATCTTTTTACTTAAGTTCACGAGAATTTTGTATTTTTTTTCACGAAAAACTTTTTTACCGTTACGGCTCGTGATATTATTTTACTTTAATTATTGATATAATTTTTTTTAATAATACGTGTCACGTGTTGTTATCCGCTGCCAAAACGTTTCCATCACGTTTAGTCGTCCCTTTAGCTCTTGGCGTGTCGCGTTTCGGCTTACGTTCCGCCGAGAACACGCGGATAATCTAGAAATCGTCATTCGAGTCTCGTCTTCCCTGCGAGAGACGTGAGTGTCGTTGTCTCTCGCTTGCAGTGCTTCCGGAAACCGAAGGAATCCTCCGTGTGAATTTTTTATTGAAAGTATTTCCACGCGCGCGGAGAGTAGCATACAGAAATAAAGTGACAAACGCTCTCACATTAGTTATTTACTTTTTTTCCCTATCTCAGTGTCACTAAGCCGTAAAAATACGCGGAGGGCTTTTAGTTTATAAATGATGCTCGCCGTGTGAGCGAAATTCCCGAATAGAAGAGAGTTTTAGTTCCCGATGAATATGAATACTCGCGCGCGCACGCATCAAAACCGCAAAATGCGTACGCAAAAGAGACAGATGCACACCAGTTGTTAAAAAAAAAAAAAACTTTTATACAGTATTGAAAAACGTTTGCGTGCTAAACATTGCTTATTGCGAGGTGCATTTTGCCTCGTATTTTTGGCAAAAGTATTTTATAGAACAGCAAAAGTGTTCTTGCAGCCACTCTAGCTGCGATTTATTGTAAGTGGGAATATCAGTTGTTGATATTATAAATGTGTTTTCGTGTATTTTATTTCTATATTTCTCTCTCTCTCTCTCTTTGTCTGCGTATGAAAGAAATATATACCGACAATTTCGAAAAACCAGCTGAAAAAGTTGCAGTTGATGCATCTAGCCTGCACTTGACTGCTTTCAAGGGGAGAGAGTTGGAAAAAGATTTTAAAATGCAAATCGGGTGTGAAACCGGTCGATTGCATAATTTACGGCGCAGTCCGCGAGCTAAAAATACCGACGTTATCACGAAGAATTTCTTCTCACGTAAATGTAAATTACTTCTTCTGCTTATCGTTGACAATTTCCTTATTAGCTAGGAGCGATCGCTGCGAAAAAAAAAAATTCACGTAGACGCCTCAATACTTGTGTTTTAAGTATTTCAAGTATTGTTTTATATACTTCTGTATTTCTTTACATATTTATTATTTTTCATCGACATTATTGCGATGCAAGAAATTTGCTAATTTTACATCAGATGTACAGAAGATGTAATTTTTGGACAAAATGAGAAATTCTATTCTGACGTCAAATTGCGAAACGGCAAAGTGAAAATAAAACAAATAATACGGAAATGGCTGCAACGCGTTACAAAAATTTTCGTCTTGTTCCTGGGTATGTTGCACATCTTACGTCATATTGACGCGAAGCTATCGTTCTGCGAAAGCGAGAATAAATCATTCATGACGCACAGTAAAAGATCTCGCACATTGACTCTCGCCTGTCTCTTCTTTCCAGTGAATGTGCGCATGGAAGTTTTCACATTTTCACGTCTTTTCACCTCGATGTGTTTGAGTCTGAGCTCTGCTCTTCTGAGGGCTTCTACTCGCGATGCTCCAGTAAATTCGATGATGACGTTTCTCCCAGCTCTCTCCCCCCCCCTTCCTTCCCCCCGCCCGAAGCTTTTCCGGCAAATTCTTTTCCTTGTTTTTCACTCATTCCGCAAGCGCACGCGCGCGCCTAAGGGGGCGTCGGGAGTATAATTTACGATCTCGTTAAAAACGTAGAAATCATTTATTTTCGTGCGACGTAATGTAGAAAAATGATCGAAGTGCAAGCGAAACAAGCGAAAGGGGAAAAATCACTTCGGAAATTACATTTCTAACATAGCGGACAGTTGCGGTATTGGCGCGCAATAATAAAAATATCCAATCTTAAAGCAAATATCAGTTGTACAAATGTCTACATATATAATACGCCGGAAAAACGTAACAGTTGAGATTTATATTAGCATATTTTCTATTTTTCGAAAATAATATTTTTTTCAACGAAATTTTTTTTGTAAGAAACTGCAACTTATATAAAAAAAAATTGAGAAACATAAGCACGCAGGTGTTATTGTTTTGACGAAATTTGTTTCAAAATTACATCGCGGCACACATGTTGTCCTCCACGATGTGTGTTATAATTCGCGCGTGGTGCTCACCGCGGCGTGGATAAAAAATTGTTGACGACAACAAAATGCAACGCACTTTCAATGTCGTCAACGGACGCGTACAAATGCACAATGCTCATCATCCATGAGCGGCTAAGTGGAGCTCGTGTCTGGATGTAATAAATAGTCACCCTCATCCCCCTCGTGTCACTCCGTTCGCTCCATATTCGTCAAACGGGGATCAGTGTACTCGCTGCTGCGAGAAGAGGGATCTTCTCTCGCGCCGGAGGTTTCCTCCTCCGTCGGGTTTTGCCCGCTACAGCCCGCGGTATATATATATATACCTGGTTGCGCTTATTGTGTTGTCCCGAATACATTGTGCACGCAACCGAGGAATGTCTGCTGACGCTTGGCCGCTCACGATTACCACGATGCGAGAAAAGAGGCGCGCTATTAAAAGGGAACCCCTGTTTCACCCTTAAATCGACTTTGCGCAACGGTTTTTTCCCCCGCGTCGTTGTTCACGCACATTTTTTTAACCAACATGTTCTAAATAATTAGGGAGGAGTTGTTTTTACACACACGAGATATCTCGATGCAAATATTTAGAAATGTAAGTTTTAAATATTTGCAAATGGTTTTTCCGTGTTTTTTTCCGTGTGAAATTTTATTATAGATGTATAAATATATTTGCATATTTAGAGAAAGAGAAGAGAGAGAGAGAGAATATTATGATTCTGTATTTCTTAATCTATATACATATATTTTCGCGTGACATTTTGTGTAAAACGGCGAAAATTCTTACGCGAAGAATTTACCTCTGAATTTTCAACGAAAAAAAGCACGATGAAAAACGCAAAATATACATATTTATTATTAGAAGCGGCGAGCAGTTATATAAAGCACCTTGGTGGCGGTCTAATTTCGCGGAACGGGAAAACGTAGTTACTCTTGTAATAATAAATTGCCGGTTCGGTTCACATTGTGACACAGTTATAAATGTTTAGACGGTCATTAGCGCGAATCAGCGAGTCCGAGAGAAGCGGCTAATGAAGATGGAAAATTAATTAAGTCGGAAAATTAATTTCTTTCCCGCGAGATAGAGCGAGATAGATCGCGGTTCCTCGATCCGAATCAAAGCTGCAAATTTTGATTTACCACGGTTTAATTAAATTTCCACTTGAATATTAACGACACGCCAAGAATAGGTTAATTTCGCCGTCGTAATGAGGTCTGCGAGATGTAAAACTGAAAAATGCATAAGATCGATTTGTATATGAAACGCGCTCAAAAACTGCTTTGTTCTAAAAATAAGTATAAGTATATCGATACGCGTCAATAGAGTTCCGCAATAAAATCCATATCTTGTGTACGAATGACAATTAAAAGTATAACATTTAATTTGAATAATTTGGTTTTTTATATATATGTACGTTATTTATGTAAATGATCACACACGCGTAATGGCGGTTTGCTATTTACAAGTGACGATGTGTAAATAATTTACCTTTGTAATTGCAAATTACTGTATTATTTATTACCGCGGGCATTACACGGCATAATTTTACCCAAAATGGCGTGTTTGATTTAACATTGTAATACTAATTGCGCGATAATGTTACTTTCGATCGATTTTGTCACGAGTCGCGTGCGTCAATCGTAAGTGGTAAGCGGAGAATTAAAAAAAAAAAGTCGCTTATCAAACCCGCACGTAACTATTTTCCGTAACAAACTACGGATAACGTAACGTTATCTCGCAGACAGTTCCTTAATTTCATCACGGTGAGTGCGAGAGATCTATTTGTTCGCCGAGAAACATTGAAGATAAGGCCTCGAGGATTATGAGGGGGATTGCTCGACTGCGGTCCAAGGAAGCGTCCTCGACAAGAGAGCTACCTAATTAGAACGAGGAAAGACGAAGGAAGGGCGTCAAACAGGGTCGGTCTCCCTGAACTGTAGTCGGAGAGAGAGTTTCCTACTTCATATTGTATTTCCACAGAATTAAATTAATTAAAAGCCTCGCTTTTTCCTTCCTCTCGTCGTAAGTAGCTTATTTTTCAAAGCTCCAACTTAAATTTTGTTACCTCCCGGTACCTCCGCGCGCGCTATGATATTATTTCGGTTAAAAAGATACAAAACGTTTTCTCGTCGGAAAATTTCGCGCGAGTCGTAGCGGCCCTGGGAAGCGAAGATGAAGGATAATAAGAGGGATAGTATCTTCCTCTCGGTTAGGTACCTCCGAGAGGTACGAGAGTACGTAACATCCTGACGTTTCACGCTGCTCACTCTTCTACGAGATTTCCCTTTCCTCGTCGGAGTCGGTTAGAGCGATAAACGAAAAAGGTAAAAGAATAACCGGGAGATAACGACTATCGATGCTGCTGTTAAAGTCGTAAAGGACCACTCCTCGTGAACGGCGTCGGTGTAAACGCTGAACTTTTACGGCGTGTTCGCGAGAGGATCACTTTGAAAACTTCAGCCGTTCTTTCTTCGAAAGAAACGGAAAAATGTTGTTGGCGAACGTTAACGCCGACTGTTTATCTTTACGAAAGCGAGACGTGTGTTTAATATTTAATGCAATACACATTATAAATTTTTTTATTTGCATGTGTGCAATTTGTCGGAAAAATTTCGACCAAGTTTGAAAGTAGATTGGTTTAATCCGAATCAGAAAGTTATTTTCCATTTTGTGAAATTTGAGTCTTGAATTATTAATTAGTAAATGTGAATAAAGCTAATGAGCGCGTGGAAAGCGATGATCCCCGAGCTTTGACGTGCGTGATTTTCAGTTGTAAAAAAAAATACTTTACCTCGTGCAAATCTTCTTCAACAACGAGAGACGCAAACAAGCGAGCGACACAGCTTTTTGCGATCAGCTGATTTTTTTTACAAAAAACGCAAGTTGCGAACGAAAAGCAGAGTCTCGCAGGTCATTAATTCTATAATTTGCCGCGGGAAAACGCGTAAAATATTTCAAGATACCGTTCTTTTCTGTTGCAGCTCTCGGCTATTGTCGACGGGATTTACGCCGAGCACGGACATACCGCGGGATCGTTCGCGCACTTGGCGAGCGATCGACTTCTCGTCGGTGGCGGCGCCGACGCGAGATCCTTGCAGGGTGCAAAAGGGATCAACAATTTTGTCGGATGTCTAAGAAAGGTTGGATCGATATCACATGATTTATTTATAACTCGGATAGTAACTTTCGCGTAACAACCGTCATTCTTGCGCTTCGAGCGCAAGCTTTACAGCTGACACTCGAAGATCAAACTTGCGTAACGGAAATCGTTAACTATACTATTTCAGTATCAGAGATTTTCGCGAATGAAAATAATAACTTTAACTCCTTAACTCTTTTGATCTCCATGACGTTTACAGTCAAAGAGTCTTTGGTCAATTATCAACTGTGTATATTTTAATTGTTTGCTCTTCTGGTGAAAATCGATATCGGCTCGTATCATATTACGGAGACCGAGGTAATAGTGCTGGAGTAGTAACCGCACCATTGCTCTAATTATTAAATTACCTTTTTGCACTGTTTTCGGTCGAACGCTCGCTATCGGACGACAATTACTCCGATACCAAAATTGCACCGACCAATTTGCCGATGGAAAATCACGCTAGTGCGTACGTCAATGAATCTCCGAGTGACTGTCAGTAAAGAGAGAGACTGCGGTTGTTTTTAAATTATTTTTAAAAGAACATAATTAAACGTATATATTAAACAGTGCATTAAAATAAATTCAAATTATTCAAAATACACATACGGAAATACAATATCGTACAAGTGAATGTAATATTCACGAAATAATCTCATTTCTCAATTAAAATCAGTTGTAACGTGACAGCTCACGAGAGTCATTATTCAAAACTCTTTTCGGAATAAGAGCGCCGCTTATCATCTTGTAGGGCGCTCAGAAAGAGTGATGGCAAATTTCGCAAATTTTTTTTGCCTCCAATTTTAAACTTTTTTTCATGGCAAATAGTACTATTAGATGAAACATTAATCCCAGTAAAATTTCAAGATGAGCGTTCCGGAGATATAAGGGAGTGAAAGTGATGATTTCCAGTCAGGATGTATTGCATAAGGAAGAATGCGTGACTGAAGTTCATGCAATATTGAGAGTATATTCTCTCGAATGTATCATCTGTGATCCAATATTACATTTTGGTTAATGAAATTTTAATACTTTGCTGGAATCGGCAATTAGAAATAAAAAGAAGATCGATATATCGATATGCGATATATCTCGATATGCGATATATATCGAAATGCGATATATCTCGAAATGCGATATTATGATGTTTGCATAGATAAATCTTATTCCTGCTCAAAACACCCCTTCATATCTCCGAAACCGTGTCTATGCTCATCTTAAAATTTCTCTGGGATCAATGTTCCATTATATGGTACTATTTGACATAAAAAAAAAAACAGTTTAAAATTCGAGGTCCAAAAACTAAGCGAAAAAACAGGTCTTTTTGCCATCACTCTTTCGGAATTATTCCTATCGGTGGCGACGCATGAACGAACTTTCACGAACGGGCCAATAAAAATGTCCCCGCCCGACGAGGGGTGTCAACGTGGTCATCGCGACGCAATGAAATATTCATGCCCGGCCTTAACTTACTTACGACGGAAAAGTTTCGACGAGAAATAAAGTAACTCGCGCTACGGAAGCGGCGACAAAGAAACGCGAGTGAAGCGATAAAACTCGTCACAATATATAAAACGTGCGCGGGAGCGAAAGGTTAATGGCAACTGTAATTTGCTGACTGTTTGCAGCACTTAAGTAGCAGCGAATCGGTCCCAACGAATTATTTCCCCGCGAGTTTTATTTACGAGCGGTTATATGCGCGCGCTCGCTCGTTCGCGATATGTAAATTTTCCCGGCGGAATTCAGACATCGCCGAAGTTTCGCTCGCCACCCAGTCGTTTCGTTTCTGTTTTAAGCTTCTTTCGACTTCTTACCGCGAAAAACGGAAAACGTTCGGAAGAAGATAGATAATTGCCGGATAAAAATTGTTTCGTATTCCATGCGCGCGAAAATAAATTAGTCGGCGGTTAATTGATTTTCCTTGTCCAACGCTCGACACATTGCATTCTCGTGTTCGTGAATTTACATTAACGAGTTATATTTCGCAAAAAGTTGGCGGACGTTCGGCGCGACGAATCGATATTCTGTTCTTTATTAAAATTTAAATTTTGGAAAACACATCGAATTCGCGCGAATAAAAATTTAAAATGTTAACATTTAATCATTAGCATAGGAATGTTTTTCAGCGAGAAATGATAGACGTTAGATTATGTTGCGTGCGCTCGCAGGTGGAGTTCGCCGCGGAAGGCATCAAGATGGAGTTAATCGAGGCGGCCAGAAGCGGAGCGGCGGGTGCAGCTGCTTGGGGAAAGATGGATTTTCACTGTCGCGAGCCTAAAGCCTCAGACCCGATCACGTTTACCACCCGAGATTCGCATCTCGTGAGTATACGCTCTTGAATCTCCGCTGTTTTCACTGTTTTTTCCGTTTTTTGATTTCGCATTTCAAAAAAAAAAAAACAAAACAAAAATGTAGTGTCTTCAACAAAAACTCCTGCAATCTCTCTGTACGATCTCTTATCTTTAGACGCAAATGTCGAGATAACAGAACGTACAAGGTCAATACGGATTTCTGCGTTGAATAAAAGCGTCACCTCTCTACAACCCTTCGTCTTCTTGAATTAATTAATTAATTCTTATTCGAGAAGAAGCGATTTTTCTGTGTATATATAAAAGAGAGCACTTAAACGCACGTGTCTGTTAAATAATGCAGGGAAGAAATACTATCCGAGTCCATTATCGACGAGAATCGTGACGATGGAAATATCCGATTAAATCGGGAATGCAACTCTCGGGGTGGAAGTTTTTGCGCCGAGCAAGCCGAGCAAGCTACAAATAACCGTTTCGAGTAAATGGCGCAGTTCGCTTTTCGCGAATATCTACCAAGGCGAAAGAAGCCGAGGTCAAGGAAAGTTCGCGAATGTCCCCGTTCTAAATTATCAAGAGTTTTTCTTGAGTCGTTTTTTTTTCCTTTTTGTTGTATTGACAGGGGCGCATTTTCGAAACTCTTTCAGCGCGTTTGTCAGTCGATTGTAACTTTACTCGTGTGTAAACTCGAGATACACATAAAATATCAATGCGGAAAACTAAAAAATGTGCCAGAGAGAGAAATATCAATGTCGAGCGACGTAATGAACAACGGAGTCACGTGGAGGAAAATACACGTTTGGTGTAAATCGCGTTGTTAAGAAATGTAAATATTACAAAAAAAAAAACGAGAGAAAAAATACGAGCGTGTAAACGATGCGCGACGCACGTTTTGGGAATAAACAGCGCGCCGAGACACTTTTCAACGTTTCGTTCTTTTCTATCTGTAAGTCGTTACTTTGCGCAGTGTGTGTGCGCATCAACGTACATGTGTGATTTTACGATATTATCTATTTGCAATGATTTTCGAGCACGTCTCTTGCCGATCGATAACTTGTTAAATAAAATTGGCTGGGGAAAAACGCATATAAAATATTGCTTGTACTAACTAACGCGCGCGCACATGATGTGTGTGTGTGTGTGTGTGTGTGTATTCGGTAAATAATTAATATAAATAAAAGTCAGAAGTGTGTGTGTGTGTGCAGTTTACACAACGTTTACATCACGTAAAACAAATTTAAATGTGTAAATGCAAAACACACAAGCAGACATCGTTAAAACGACGCGAATAATTATAATAATTATAAAGAGAAAATTGTAATAAAATCGTGCGCTTAATCTTTTTTGACGAAATGCACAAATGAAGATGAATTCGCGAAGCGAAACATTTTTTTTTGTCTCTTTTCTATATTATTACAGAGAGAGAGAAAAAGAGAGAAATCGCGTCGATTTGCGAAGACAATTCAGCGTAATGCAAATTCCGAATACCATGAAGAACTTTCTCTTCTTTTTATTTTTTCCCCGTCGCACAACTCGAAGACGTATCTTCGCAGAGCATTAGCGTGAGTGCACTGCGCACAGTGCGTATATACCTGCACTCTCGAGCGCTTTTACAGGTCACGAAACACTGTCGTTACCATTGCAAATTCTTGTTATTGCGGCCCATCATGGCGTCAAAGGCCTCGATGACAGACGAATGTATATTTGCCCTCTGAAAACGCATTCATCGTTCTCGATCTGTTGAGATGAATGAACGATTCGGTGTTGTAACGGGTTAATGGGGAAGGAGGGGTCGTCAATATGCCATTTTTCGAATTAAAGCCACTGTGTTTTCTGTAATATTCCATTCAAACAGCGCGCACACACGTTCGTCTTTCACGATGGGTGAACCATCCATCTTCTTGCTCGCGCCACTAGACTTCAGTGGTCAGACGGGAACTGATCTGTTCGACGCGACTTGTTTGAGAAAGAAAAATTCGAAATTTTCACTAAGTTTTCGGGAGGCCTGATTTAGAGTTTCGTCTTTAATTGGATGGACGCGGTTGAAAGAAACCGCGGTTCGGAAAAAATTTCAAAATGTTAGACAAATTCGAACTCGCGATCTTCAGAGATTCGCTAGTCCCCGCGCCGAGGTCGTTGAGTCGGTGGTGACGTTGAATGGAAAAAGAAAGGGAGAAAGAGGGAAAGAGAAAGAGAAAGATCTCTTGAGAATTAACATCGTGGCGTAATTGGTGGGTCTTCTTTCATCTGTCTAAATGGTGTCAAAAACTATTGATCGCGATGCGAATGACCTCAACGCGCGTTCCCCAGTTATATTCGTATATTCGAACCCTCTCTCGCTATAAAGGTAACGAGAAAACGTATAAATACATCGGAGGATATTGTTGGAGCATTTATAATTAGATCAGATGTGATTCTGATGCCTGCCCGTGTTCAATATCGATGTTATATCTCGAATTTCTCCCAATTCGCGAGGAGAACAATGAGCCAGACACAAGAGGGAGAGAGAATGTATTTTCACATATGCGATCGCGCAATATTCGCGCGATAGATATATATATGTACATATATATTACATTTGCGCTATATTCCATACGTGAGATCAAAGTAAATTTGCGCGCAATGTAATCAGATGAATCGTTACGTTTTGTTAATATTCGCGATTTTCGTGTCGCAAAGTCCGCGTTTCAAGCGTCTAAAAATAGATACGTTGCTATTTTTAAAAGCGTTATGGAGCACGACGGAGAACGATTTTGAGGCAGTAATTAGAAGATGAGACTTCCCGCCGACCTGTGTCCCGCTTGTGAGAAACTCTCTCTCTCTCTCTGTCTTTGATCGAAGCGCGCGCTCCTTTGCCGGATGGCGCAGTAATCGAAGCAAACGTCAATGCGGACGTTACAGTGGTTGCGTTTTAATTATCGAGGACTGCGACCTCGTTCGAGCGATTCTCTCTCTCTCTCTCTCACTCTCTCTAAGTTACTTCCTAATTTGTCGAATATCCGAGTGTATTGAAGCATTTTCCGGGGAAAAAAAGATTTGCTTTCGGAGAAAAAATATATTTTACCTGCAAAATATGAGAGTAACGAGACGTTTAAAATAAATACACAAATGTGAATTTGTTGTCAACTTTTTTTACACCGATGTTACTTTTTTATTGTTATGACATTTGAAGCCCGAAGTAATTAATGCTAAGAGCGCGTGACAGAACAGATTACAACGCGAACCTGAAAAAAAAAAAAATAAATAAGGTTTTGCGGAAAATCTTGGCGTGAGATTTTTTTATATTTCGCACAGCGCGCGCGCGCGTGTAAAACCGGCGGGGTGAGTTCTTGTTTCCACGGTGCATTACGTGTACGGGGCGCATTTGCGGGGCTCGTGGATGCATCGCCGCTGTTACACGCCGATTTTCCTCGTCTACACGGCAACGCCTCTGATTTATTCTACGGAACTTTCCGCGTTCGGCCACCTAATGTACCATAGCCGGCGCGGCTGTATAGCCATCCTGTTGCGCGCGTGGCCACATGCATCACGGCGAACTACGCCGCACTTTTTCATTCTAACATCTTCCCTCCTTCCTTCTTCTTTCCCCTCTTCCTTTCGGTTTCTGTAAAATTAGCGTCGTTAATTCAGTAGCTCCCTCTCCATCCCCGACGTCTCGATTTTACAATTCAGTAGCAATTTAGTTCGGCGAGACGGAACGAGCAGACGCCACGCGGTTCAATTTGATATCTCGACAAAGAAAGAGAAAGGGGAAACAAGAGACAGACAGATAGAGAAAATAGGAAAAAGAATTAAAAAACTAGGGAAATCCCGATTCACTTATTTACCGCAGCGCGCAATAAAACAGACGCCATTAGCGTAAAGTTAATTCCGGGGTAAAGTAGAAAACTCGTGAAACTACTGCCGCGTTCGCGCGGACGACACATTATTAGCCGGCTCCCGGTCATTTTCGTTGGCGGCATTACACAATGTTGCCTACGGCACACGTTCTGTGAACAAATGCGCAAACCGCACGGAGTCGGGAGCGATAAATTTATTTTTCGACAAAATTCGTAGACGTTTTGGCGCTCGAAACAACGCCTCACAATGCAAATGTTAATCTATATCGTTTTTTAAATTATTCTTCCGTGAACAAATAAGAAAATTATACAAGTATCTCGTAAACTCGTTCCGATATAAAAAAAAATTTAGGGAAATGCCGTGGAAAGTCAAATAAATTTAATGACGAGAATCTCTCGGTTTTTGCCGTTGCTGTGCGAAATGTGTAATTCGATAAGACTTGTGTGTTCGCGAAAATATATACACAAACGTGTATATATATATAAATATTGCACACAACAATAACAACAACACGGCGAAACTGCATAGAAATGCGGCAAAAATCAAGCGCGTTCAATAGGCAAGAACACCGGGAAATACTCGGCCGACCGACAGAATGCACGGTATGCCTTTATAAGCAAAACACTAGAATCTCCGGTAATCCAATTAAGCAAAGACGCGCGAATTACCGCGAATCCCCTTTCTCGGATTCACGCTTGTTCCCTGACACAATTCTCCAAGCCTCCTCCCGCCTCAGTTTTCCCTTATCCCCCCCCCCGACTAACTCGAGAACGATTCAACCCCTGTTACTACTACGTATGCCTTACAAATGACGGGACAAAAAGCCGACGAGTTCCGGAGGGGAAGGGGGTGACTTTCTGTCTCTCGGCGGAATGTACAACGTGTGTGAGTCTCGCGTCATTAATTCTCAAGGCTCTCTTCTCTTTTCCTCTATTTTCAAACATACAAATTTCACGCGTTGAATTTTTTTTTTTTTATACATATATATTTTTAGGTGTGTTTTACAGCGGAAAATACAGATTTTTTTACGCACACTTTTTCCTCGATTATTGTTTGTGTAATTTTTGCTCTTTTTACGTTAATATTTTTTCTGATTACTGATACTGACTTTTTTCGGATAGAAAAACAAATGTGCGCGCGTGATATAAATTTTACATGAGACAGTTTTAAAATGTCGCGTAAAAATGCAATTTTTTTAAAAATTCTCTCATTAAATATTTCGCATAGATTTGCAATCACAAACGTCTGAAACTTGTTAACAAACGGATACTGCACTCGATCGCGCGAATGGTCCCGGAATACTTAACGCGTCGGGAATCGCGTTGATATATCCTTCCGGTACTCAACCATTTCCACTCGAAGAGGATCGTTAATCCCGGCGAGATCAACCCCGCACGGTGGTATCAAGAGTCCCCGTCGCATTTACCCCACTGCAAAGAAATTGAACAAGTATTTATGATCCTTCCGCGACGACGACGCGCTCGGTTTCACGCTCGGCGCGATTTACGATATTATTTCTATCGCGGGTCAAAGAATCGACCGTTGTAACCACCCTCCGGCTGCGTTACAACGGCGCGAACGTCGTTATTCAACGAGATTAGCCCTTCGGCCTCGTTTCTCCGCTGTGTATCCTTTTTTCTCTTTCTCTCTCTCTCTCTCTCCCTCTTTTTTCCCTTTTTACACCTGTCTCTTCTGTCTCTCGTCCGCTTCAGCTCTTCGTCCCTTCCAAACATTTTCGCCCGGATAAACGACGAATCTCGGCTGGCCGGAAAATATACGTCCCTGCTAAATAAAACATTGTCGGGACTAGGTGCGAAGTGCGCCACGAGAATAAATGGGCGAGAAAGGGCGCGATGGGGTTGCATCTGGGAGGGAGAGGGGAAAAAAAGTGTCGGAAAAGAATAGCGCGGATATGGGTATCGCTCGTCTCGCCTGAAACCTCTCCCCTTTTTCTTTTCTCTTTCTCTCCCATGTAGACGCAGAGATTTTTAATAATTTTCAGTGAAATTATGAGTTTGCAACTCCGTCAACGAGCTGATGGCTCCGACGCGTTAATCAATACTTCGCCAAGCATTTTGTTCTTTTCCAGTTTGTTGTGCATTAACTTTCCGAGGAGCGCAATAAAGCACGCGAAAACTTCGATATAAATGATTTATGAAAAGTACACTCTTTTTTATCTCACTCCCTGTATCTTCAATTTATCGTCAGTATTTATTGAAATCTTGTCTCGCCGCTTCTCCCCCTCGGGGTTGTTGTTCTGGAAATATGTAGAGAGCTATTGTTTTTTATTTGTTTGTTTTATTTAACAATCAATAAAGAAACGAGGAGTAAGAGAAAATCTTTGTCAGACAAAAATCTTATTGCGTAAGGGTGAATTTGAAACAGGTCGCCAAGCTTTGCGGAAAAGCGCCGCACACTTTGATTTCTCCTCGAGGAAAGTTTAATTATTGTTACGATATTGGTTGTGGTTTAATTCTTCTACAATTTTTTGCAACAATACGCGTTCTCCGTGGTTGTCACCGAATTAAACGAGTAACGTTTTTGTCGTTTCGTTTTAAACTTTATTTTTTTTCCTGATGTTTTGTTTTCAATTCATATCTGCAACTACCCCACGCAAATTACATATTGACTGCGTCACGGAAAGAGCGCGAGGGGAGAAAGAAGAACAAGGCGAAAATGAAAATGTTCTGCAAAAAATCACACGCACGAAATTAGTTTTTGGAAGTTATATCGGGGGTTAAGTCGGAGATTTCGGTTATATTTTCTTATATTTCCGACGCGTGCTCGTCGAATAATCCCGGCATAATCTGTCACGAAATTGCTAAGCCTCGAGTAGCTCGGGTTTACGTGACGTCTACGAAAGCGTCTCGACGAGAGAGAGATATGGCCGCGATATTAAATCCTAGCGCAGGTGGATTTTATTCCACAGTGGCGTATACAGGAGTCATTCCTTGTCTCTCTCTCTCTCCCTATTCGGATCTTATTCCAGGCCGCTCTGACAATATTTTCAGTCGGTCTATTTCGAAAGATAATTCGTCGCGCGCGTGTATTCCGTCGGTGTGTTCGGAAAAAAACTCCGAGATACTTCAGTATATTACTTATCGATTGTTTCATTATCGGCGTTCTCGTTATGTTCTCTGATCAAGCGATTGTCGTCGCATCGTCGTCGTTTCGCATCTTCCATCAGAGACGCGCGCGATGTATTAACGTCCGTTCGCGACGTAATTTCGCGACGTTCTCATTTTGTTCCGCGGGAGCAAGTTTCTGCGGCTTGCTGCGAAAGTTTTACGAGTATTCAAGACGAACGCGTGTCTTCTCATATTTATGACGAGCGTCTTAATGCTCGGTCACGATGTGCCGACACGAACTCCCTGCCACGGGGACTTTCAGCGACTTATTCCTTCCTCTCGTTATACCGCCTGAAAGATAATTCTCGTCTTAAAGTGACGCATTATATCCCCGCGACGTGTTTAACGATGCGCTTTATACTCGTTTCGTTTCGGAGAAACGGCTCGTTGGCCCGTCGTCTCTCGCAAAAGATTGTTTAGAAAGGGGGCTAAGTGCTCGCCGCGCTCGAGTCGGCAAGGAAAAAAGAAATCATTAAAATAAGTTCGAGTAAAAAATAAAAAAAAATGTAAAAAATACGGGAATATACATCGAGGAAGTGTGGCAAACACACTCTCGCTCTTCTGTGTAACGTGTCAACGCGTCTTTTTGACGCTTAAATGCACCTTAATAAAACTTAAATACACCTTAATAAATTTACTTCGTCGGGGCATCCTCAAGTAACCTCGCGAATGAAAATTATGCTGCGAGTTTCTCTCGGAAGATTTAACCGCCAGGGATGTGCTCGACAACGAACGTTTCTTAAACTGCTGTTAAAAAGTCTCACTTACTTTTACATTTCGCAAATAAAAGTTTATCGTCTCGTCTGCAATTGATTCATTCGCGCGCGCGTGCGCGCACACACACACACTTAACGACCGACGAAGTTATATTGTTCGACTCTCTGCGTAAAACGTTAATGCGTCGCAAAAGTTTTACATGACATTAACTGGATCTTCTCAAGAAATTGGCACGAAATAAAGACAGTTTTATGTAGAATTTCTTCAAGACTGATGAGAAAGAGAATTTGGATTTGGTGCGTTTTTATTTGTCAATTTTTATTTTCTTTGAAAAAAAGAAGTTTTGTGGAATTTAATGGAATATTTTGAAGATTTCAAGTGTCGCGTCAAGAGACCCGAAAATCAATACTTTGTACAATACGCGAGAGCAGGACGGTAGGAAATTACGAGGATCTCCCTCTCTATCTCATAAGTGTGGGTGAAAATGAATTTCCGAAATCGATTGTCAATGTCGCGCTGTCTGTTACGTGTCCCGGTGCTTCCTCCTATCCCTCCATCGTGTTGAAAAACGAATATATAACGTACAGTGGAAATTTATCAAAACGCAGAAAGAGACAAATTGGTAGAAAAGAACGAATATTGAAAACTCCGTTCGCGCTAAAATAAATTTTCGCCGACTTCACCATTTTCTCTCATATCATATGAAACCGATATCGTCCGCGACGTAAACGTGGACAGAAAATATAGGGAAGAAAAAATTTTAATAAATTGTGAACCTTCTATAATTACTCCGCAAATTTTTCTCAGTTTTTTGTTTTTTTTTTTTATTATACCTAAAAAAGAGATATTAAATATACTTTATCTCGCGCATATTATTAGAATTAATATTATTATTAATTAGATATATATTTTTTTTATAATTTCTCCAAGAGAGCAAGAGTTGCAATAATAATAACAATCGCGGAGAGAGTAATCCTCTCGAAACTTCTGATTGATTTCTAAACACACACATACGTTATAGAAGTAGATGATAGAAAAGAAAAATATATGTAACAAATAGTGGACTGCAAATAACAGTTGTTGCGTAAATAGGAGCACTTATTATATTTCTTAAGACTGGCACCGTCGATTAGAAAAAAAAAAAAAAAACCACTGCACCAATGAGCGCAACGTCGCGCAAATCGTGCGACACCGACCATTCTAAAATCGATTCTCAATGTTGCTGACCCTCGCGCGTCGACCACACGTGGTCGAACTTGGGCCTGCTCACGCTATTGGACCGCCATTTTAAAGAAGGCCGGAGCGACGTTAAGTGCGAAGCGACTTCACAGAAATGTGGTCACATTCACCAGCTCAGAGTCCCACCTGGTAAGCCTCAAAAGCTTGAAAAAAAAAAAAAAAATCAGCAAGTGAAAAAGATGAAGCAGAGAGCTCAACTCGCGAGCTCTCATTTGATTGGCCCGACCATGCACCTGTATATATATCTAATTGGCTAACTTTCACGCGAGAACTTTAGCTTCTTAGAGAGGAGCATATCACCTTTTTCTTCTTCTTCTACTATTTCTTCTTTTTCTTCTTCCTTTTCCTCTTTTTCTTCTCTTCTGTTTCTTCTTTTTTCCATTTTACTTTTTTTTTCTTCGATCTTAGAGTACGTATAGACGATATCTATCTTACATGCGCGATTCTTATTCCAATTTTATCGTTTCTTTCTGCCATTCTTTTCTCTCTTCTCTTTATTTCTCTATCGAAGAAACATATAGCTCGTGAAAAGGAATACCGATACGACAAGGAATTTATGAACGCGAAAATATATCTCTGCGTGTATGTTATGTCATGTGATATTTTTGAAACTACTGCTGTTTTTTTTTTTTGCAATTGTTGCTAATAACTTTGTAGTTGCGCGATTATTTTTCTCGAACAGTCGTATCAATGTTCCGATTTCACGGGCGCGTTTCCTGCGAATGGTTAGGAAATCAGCCACAATATGTACATAGCTCACGCGTGAATAATATATACGCACACGACACTTAAGCTAGCTCTATATAGGTATACACCAATGATATCACTGCACATGCACGCAATAATCTACGCTCCTCTTCATTCACCATTATTCTCTGTCGTCGGGACGCGACTCAATATTATCTTTGCTTATTGGAGGGCACGATCCCATTTACATTTTGGATTCCAAGTTGCTTATTCTTTGAAAAAATTATAATTGTCATTGTTTGCAAAAACGACGAATTATAGATTTTCAAAACTTGTCGTGCAAATTTTCTTCTCGGATCAATTTTTGTGAGAGAGAAGTAATCCATTTTATTAATTAATCGCGAAATGACTGTGAGCGCAATTAAACAATAAAGATCACAAACTTACAAACGAGTTAAATTTTAGTGGATTAAAATTATTACATTCTCTTCTCGGTCTGCCAAAATCGGTCAATGGAGGAAAAAAAAAATAACGTTGTATGATCACTTCATCGAATCATCCTCTCTGCCTCACGGAATGAGTGACCAATGAGCGTCTGACAATTGCCTTTTAGCTCGAGCACTAAGCTGCATGAGGAAAAGAGAATGAACGAACGAAACGCACTCGCCTGCATGTTGACGCAAAAGAAAAAAACGATCTACGTCTCTAATTGTATTTTCAGGACGAAAGAGCAGATTTGAATTGGTCGACGTCGATTGGTAGCCTTGCTACTGCGTTACCAATTTATTATCAAAAACGTAATTTTTTAAAAGATACATTTATGTACTGAGAAATTTAAAAACTTGCATAAGAGTTTTTTTGAGTATGTTTTTAAATTTATTTATTTCCGAAATGTTCTCCTTTTCGCTCAGTAAATAATAAAAAAAAATTCTCAGAGCAATGCGCTTTATCGCAAACTTGAGCTGTCACACACGTATATGAACGTCAAGTGACATTACGGTATCGAAAAAGTTTTTTACTTGCAAAACGCGCGATATCTTCTGCTTAAAAGCAAAAACTTATTACGCGAAACGGTCTTGCTTTTGAATATCTTTCGAGCGATTATTGCGTATACAGACGTAACATGCGGTAATAAAATAAATAAGACGTAAAATGTAAATATACGAAATTAAAAAATATACCAAAATACGAAGTAAAATATGCTAAACGTAAAAAATTTTTATATTCCATAGAGCAGAGACACGTGTAATAATGTTGAAGCTTTTAAATTTACCTCTTGAATAATAAAAACGCGTCATATTGCTGTGCCCGCGTATTAACGTTACTGCATAGCTCGGCAACGCGTGAAAAAAAAGTTGATTTTAAAGAATAATAAAGAGAAAGAGGAACAAGAATCGATTGAAAGAAAGGGAGAGAGCGACAGATGTAATGAGAGAATGAAAGAGAGAATGAGAGAGAGAAAGAGGGATGTTAAATCGATCGATCGATGTATCATGATCGACAATCAGTTCTGGAATCAGTCCCAGTTCGTCTCACAGTCGTTTCACATAGTACCAACACGCAACGCACACGTGTTATACAATACACACACATATACACACGTAAAACACATAGGTATACACGTTCCACTTTTGCCTACGTCGTGGGTAAGATGGCTCTAAATTCTCGTCTACTAAGCCTCGACGTATATATACGCCGCGCCTAACCACGACACCAATATCGTAACTCTTGCGCAGCTGCAACACGGTGGTGGTGGGACTCTGGGTAAGAAAACACTTGGAATAACTTTGAATATATATTTCTCGATTACCTCCCCGTGCCAAAAGTTCTTCCCTTTCGCCCGCTTCTCATTCCGACAACAAGAGTTCGAGAACGTTTCTCGTCTCTTCTCGATTCCCTCCCAGTCCCGAGGTTTCTTTTAATTTACAGCACTCGCTCGCAGTGTTTTTTTTTTGCACATCGATACATGTGTTCGCGTCCCGAGTGAGTTTTCGTTTGTTTTTACGCGCGATTACAATTACGCGCGCGCAAATCGGATACCTATTTGTTTTGTTTCGTTTAAGATACAGTCGGGAAAGGAGGGTAATATGTTTCGTTCTTGCCGGTATTTTCAAATTTTTACAACGCCAGCTCGCAAATTTTTCACGGACTGCGTGGAATTTTATTTTTCACGTTCTTATTACACAGAGAAAAATTCAACTTTTCGCTCGATGAAAATGTAAAAAAACGTCTAATGAATTTTATTTGTTTTATTTTCGTCGATTTAACATTACAGAGAATTTCTGTTTCCCCGCGTTTCTTTTTACGCGGAGTTCCCTTATTTTCCCTCTCTCTCTCTCTCTCCCTTCCTCCTCCCTGCCTCTTCTTCTGGAATTTTCTACAACTGTATTTCAGGATTCTCGATCGCTCGCGTGGATCCGCTTCTTCGTCGTCGTCACGGAGCTCGCAGGTGAGAGATCATTTAATCGATCTTTTTCGAGGCGAGACACGAGCCTCGGGCGTAAACACTTGACTTTTAAACAAAGCCACCGTGTTACGAGGCACGACACACAGTTACTGCGGTTGTTAAGCCGGGCTATAACACTCCCGCGCTGCTGAGAGTAGCTTGCAGGAAGCAGCTTGCGGTTTCTGAACTCCGGATAGCTTTGCTCTGAGCTCGAGGCAGGCAGACGTGAATTAATATGTACACGAGGACTTATTAGATGCGTTTAAAACAGCAAATAATCGAGCCGCCCAATTGTACAGCGCGGAGAACACGCGGTTCATGTAATTATCGCGCCCGTAAATCTATCGCTTGCATTTAGTGAAAGAACGTCGTTTTACTTGTTTTTTTTTTTTTTTTTTTTTATCTAAATTAACAGTATTGTAATATAAGTTTTTATTGTCTAAAATAACAATATTCTTATTTACGATGAAGTTACGATATCTGTACGTCGCGTTATATTCTAAAATATTGTACAGACACAAGCCGAAGAAACTGTTGTTGCGTTGGATGCAAGTTCTTTCCGAACACGAAACAGCTTACTTGTGACAATGAACGAGTAATTAACGCGTAATTAGGAGGATACGTTCACTCTGGTCTGGCAGTTACATAATTAACTTCGTAACATGACGAGAGAGAGAGAGAGAGAGGACGAGAAATAAGTCGATATATAATCGGGCGAGCGCGATTAGTTTAGATGGGGGAACGCCCAAGCTATCCATCGCGGATTCTACGTTTTGACGTAGTTGGGGAAACTAATCAGCCAGCCAACGCGCGCGTATGTATACCGGGCGACCTTAATCCGTCAGAATCGGTTCGCCAAGAAGGAGACGTTCCGACATGTTATCCGATAGCTCCCCGATATTGCCTTGCACGCTGACACATTTCTATTCGCTGCAGAAATTCCACGCGGGTCGTGTAACGCAATCAGATGCCCGATGATGATGGCAGATGCTCCCCCATGTGGGGACCTCGCGAATGTTACTTGCCCAACAGGTCGGATTGTTACTTTATCTTCCAGTGGGTTTGTTTTCCAAAAGCCGCGCTTTCGGATTGCCGCGAATTTTGATAAAATAAAAAAATCGCGTAACGTTTCGGGTTATCTTCGTTAATTGTGAGATCTTGCGATGTAATCGCTAATTTCGCGAAATAATCTCGCACGCGATCTTTCTTTTTGCTTAGAACCTGGAAATATTTTTCTAAATTAATATTTCGAAGTTTCTTCGGTAACTAATTAAACGCACGGAGACAAAAAAATTGGATAATTGTAAGTGACAATTGCTGACAGACGGGAATCTGGAAGGGTTTGGCGAGGCATGAAATGGAGACGGGGGATGCGAAAGGAGTCACTCGCGGATTAGTAAATAATTTATTTCGGGAAGTAATTTAACTTTTCTAATTGATCGTCTGCGCTCACTCTCTCTCTCTCTCGGTTTCGAAATGGAAAGGGTCGAGATGTGGCAGACAGAAAGGGTGGCTCGAGGGTGTAGCTAGTCTCAGGATGAAATATCCTCGACGTTACCACTTTGTGGAGCGAGATGAATTTCTCGGCGCGACTCTGCCTCGATCGAATAAGGTTTCAGGTTACGCATAATTTGTAGGATTTCGGATTGTGTAATAAGAGCCGCGATCGCGAGCCTATCGTGATTTAAATGTAGTGAAATGAAATGTATGCGCGCGTGTGTGTGTGTGTTATTGGATATGTGTTGGCTACTTCCGATCGAATATCCAGTGGAAACAATTAATACGTGCCGGTAAATTTGCCGACATGGATTATTTGTTCGATTAAAAATAATTCTTACTTCGCGAGAAAAGAACCAACGGGCAAGCATGCGCGAACTATCTCACACATGTCTTCATTTTACTAGATTTATTAAATATTTTACATAATCAATTGTTATACAGTCGTTAAAGAGTTAACAAAACATTTATTAACTCTCGATCTAGTGAAAAGGTGGAGGCGTACGTGAGAAAGTTCGTACGTGGTATTTAAATGCACGGTAGTCTTTTTTTTTTTTTTTTTTAATAGAAAAAAGATAGTCGTGAGATAAAAGAAAAAAATCGTGTCTCATCGTCGTCGCTTCGCGTTAGCTCGATTCGTTCATTAAGAGAAAGAGAGAAAGAGATCGAGCTGAAAGCCACTCTCGACTGTGTAACGCGTGTGTGTCCTCCAGAAAACTTTTTGAAAGTGAGAACGAAAAAAGCTCCGGAATGAACAAGAGACCGGGGAGAAGAACGTACTCTTCTACTTCTCTCCGTCGCGTCCTTGGGAATTGTTGTTCGGGAGAGATATTCGCTTGACGGAGGAACGTAAGAAGTGCCCGAAGAAAAGTCCTGAAGATATGGCACTCGAGAAAGAGTCACTCGAGAGATCGATACCTTCGATTCTTCGGAGGAAAAAAATTCAGGAAGAGAGAGAGAGAGACATAAAACTTCTTTTTAAAGCGACTCTCCGCGCTTTATTGTCGTCGGGGAGATTTTTTTCCCACGTCATTATTAATTATATAAAAAAAAACTTAAGCTTATTCGGCGCGCGCTTAAAACGCAGTCAAAGTATTACAACATTCTTTTTTTTTTTTTTTTTTACTCCGACATCGCAACAATACGAGAGAATCAGTGTTCGCGCACCCGAGAAAGCTCGCACTTCGATGCTTTATTACTTTTGAATTCCCGTGCAAACGAAAATCATGTGCGCGGAACTTCCTTTCTTCGCCGCCGCATCTCCTCGTGGGGTGCGAAAGAAGAAGTTCCCAGATAACCGTCGTTTCCTCGAGTCGTCTCGCGGCGAGTTTGCAGACGAGCCGGCGGTTCGCGGCTCCCAATGGTGAAATTGGAAAAAGTTTTTCCGTTTGTGTGGATGCTTTTGCGGACACTATCAATCTCGCGGACTTTTGGTATTTCAACTCCGTTGAAACGGCAACGTACATATCCTCTTTCTCCTCCCGCTTCCTCACTTTCGGTATCTGGCGCGAGTTGAATACCCACTGTACTTACTTTTATATACAGGCAACTCCTCGGTAGACCGGATTTTAAATTTAAGAATGTTTAAGAACCAACGAAGTTGTAATATCGTTAGAAAATCGCCCGGCTGACTTTTTAATTTCTTTTATCAAAAAAAAAAAAAAAAAAAAGGAGAGAGAAAAGAAAAGAAGAGAGCACAATCGCGCGTGCGCTTCGTTTAAAATTCTTTTCTCTCCGCGAGTATCAAACTCGGAGAGAAGAGTCGTCCGGGGAGTATATAGATTTTGTATACATTTTACACATTACACCGTCGGAGGTGCAAACTGTAATTAGAGTTTCATGACAAAGCGGAGTTAATTTCCCTAATGGAAAGCCGCGGGTCGCGAAAACTTTTGGCAACTTATTATTTATTCGTCCTTATTGTTCTGTCGAACTTTTCGTCGTCGCGCTCGTTCGAATTCATGGCGTTTGTCGTTGAATTTGATGTCTCTGTAAAACGCGCGTCTCTTACAACCTCCTTGGTTGTAAAAGAAGAGGAAAAGGAGAAAGAGAAATTCATCTTTTCTCGCCGATTCGCGGAAAGAAACGAAATGCGGACGAGGGAGAAAACGCGAAAAAGAGAACGCGTATTCTTCTTCTTCTTCTTGGCGGCGCGGTATCTTTCGCGGTTGATGCGGAAATCTTTACAGAAACTGAAAAGATAGAGAAAAGCAAGAGCCGCAACGAAAGAGAGAAGAACCCCATTTCGTCTGATGCTGATTCATAGCGGTTAGGCGTGCTCTACATTATTCAAGCGAGAGAAAGAGAGCGCGGCGTATCCGTGACTATATATGTGTGTGTGTGTGTGTACCATCGCGCGCGACTTTAAATATGGCCGCGTCACTTTTGACTGTCAAAGCGGATATAACGCCGGCGCGCCGGTATACGTTTCTCTTAGAGGCGTCATTTATTTGCGAAATCGAATAAAGAAGACGTACGGATATACACGCGGACTTTGCGCGATCTGCAACCGTTTTAAAAGGATATAAAAATGTCAGACGTCAACTTGACGCTTGTTTTTCGTTTCGAAAAACGAGACGAATGCATGCGGATCGATAATCGCGATCTGTTTTGTTTTTTTCACACGTCAGTAGCAATATTCCGATTGTGCGACAATTTCCTTTTTCTCTTTTTTCTTCTCTCCGGGCGTTCGTGTCTTCGGAAAGAAGCTAAAAGTGAGTTTGATTCTTTCAAGCACCACCAGGCGATGAATGGCATATGATTCGTACGAATTTTGCATGTAGAGATTGCGGATGCTGGGCACGACGAGACTAGCTCGTTTTATTCTTCCCGTGGACGAGACACGGCTTCTTCCATTTCGCTCGTCCTATAGCCATGCTTTCTTTCCCCGTCTTATAGGCTCCGGGAGCGATATGTATGTAGTAAGAGCCATCTGTCTCATTTGTTTCAGGTTCTGCCACCCTGGAAGGCCGCCAAGTCCGGGAGTATATCCTTCAAAATTCGCACGAACGAACCCAATGGACTCATCATGTACATTTGAACAGTTTTTTTTTTTTTTTTTTTTTTTTGTCTTTATTGCGACAAAATCTTCTCTTAGCAAAAAATCGCACGAGTTAAACGAGCGAGAAAATTTAATTTAAGTTTCCGCTCTCTTGTACAACAGGTAAAACTGTACACATACGTTGGTATTGTAATATTCGGATTATTTATGTAAAACCGGACCAGCAGCTTCGAATAATGAAACCAGATGCGAAAGAGAGAATCGCGCGATTGCTTATCTCCAACGGTCACAGAAAATAGTTTTCGACGCAACAACAACGAGAGCCCGCTTTTGTTCCTGAAACTCGTTCCTACCGCGACTTCATGGCGGTTTCATTGTCGATGCACAAATTCGTATGCGTAATAATTTCGACATGCAACGAGCGCTGAGAGATCAGCGGTCGAAATTTCGTGTGTGTCTGAATTTCACGATTATTTATTTTTCTCGCCGCATTCTCATGTAATCTTAAAAGAGTTGCTTCATTAAACGTTAAAATATTTGTTCCTTTAAATTAATATTTTTCTTAATTGTGTAAAAACCTGATCGGAGCGCAAAAAGTAGTTTGACAGTAGTCGTAAACTCTCTGGCATCTGTTGACAAGGGGTGAAGAACTACAGGGAGGGAACGACCAGGGAGAAATCCTGGATTTTGTCACAATGCATCTTCATTTGTCTGCGATCCTGTTAAATAACCGGTGATACCGGCAACGTAAACGATAATAAATCTTCATCCGTCTATCTATCGTAAAACAGAAATTCAATAAATTGCGACACTAAGTCGCGCAACGTCGGAGTCGGAGAAACAAGCGCGCGCGCGCGCGAAAATAGATTTAACTATTAAAATAATATTGTACTTGGAGCGTGAGAATTATCTACATATGCGATATTATTACAGCAAGATCTGTTCGCCTTCGAAATTCTCGGCGGGCATATTTATCTGCACGCCGATCTCGGAAGCGGCCCCGTTAAAGTAAGAGCGTCAAAGGCGCGCGTCGACGACGGCGTCTGGCACGATATCTCGTTGAGAAGAGTCGAGAGAGACGGTAGAGTCACCGTCGACACCTTCACAGTCGAATTTCGTACACCAGGTACATGAATCATATAATAATTACTTTAAAAGTATTTATAAAAAAAGTTACTTGTTCTTTCCTAAATATTAAAAAAAAAACTGTGTTTTAACACATACGTATGTTTGAATCAGCGATCGTAGTTTTCCGTGTTTGTAATTTTTAACAAGAAATATCTGCGAAAAGAATATTATTTACATACCCAATAGATTTCGCTCTCGCGAAATCGTCTCTGTTTATTTTTTTTTCCCCGAGAAAGTACATTTGATGTTCTCCGAAAACATTTTGTATAAATTTTTATATCAGCAATACATGCCGCGCCCATATATTTATGCATGTAATAGTCGTTTTTCAGAAATAACTGCCTTATACCGTACACACCGTAGAGTATCTAACGCGACACTCGGCAGATAAGTGTTCTCGAGCGTGTAACTCTGAATTATGAATGGCGCCCGGTCCCGCTCAAGCTCGCCGTTTATGTCGGTGGACCGCAATGTCCAGAATTTACTCACTGACCGTGATTAAGTGATAAAACGCTATGTATGTACGACCGCAAACGCGACCGATACGATAAAAAGAATTTCAATTTAAGACAGCGACGGTTCATATATTTCGCCCGATAACGGTGACTTAGAGAAAAAGAGAGAGAGAGAGAGAGATCGTTGCAAATGTTGTTACGGTGCTTACTGTTTTGTAAGAGTTTTTTCTCTTTCTTGCCTTGCCGCGGAAAAGTAGTCGAAACGTAGTAAAATCCGATTTGCATAAACACAATAGTATTGTTGCAGTAACAAAACATAAAGATATTCTTTCATAAAAATTCTTGTATTCAAGAGAGAGAAAGTTTATTGTTAGAGAATTTTGTCGGAAGAGTGAGTAGTATTTTTTTGATTTTTTTTATTTCTCGTGTCTCCTTTTTCAAAATGAATTATTTACACGCGATAAGCAATGCGGAGGGTAAACGATGTGTGAAGCACAATTCGTTCAGAGAATCGAATCAGAACACGAATCAAAAGTATAATTTTTCTCTGAAAAAACAAAAACCAAAAAATCAAACTGATTCGAAACATGATTTTCAATCAAACGTGTGTCATTTATTTCGGTCACAGGCGATTCCACGCAATTAGACTTGGACGGCTTACTATATATCGGCGGCGTGGGCGCGCCATTCGCACCCCTAACTGTTCCGCCTGTATTGTGGACGGGTGCCCTTCGTCAGGGCTACGTGGGTTGCATGCGGGATCTCGTAATTAATGGACACCCAGTGGACATCGCGGGTTACGCACATCAGCAGGATTCTGGTAAGCGACCACATTAATCTTCGCGTCTGTGCTCGTAAAAAATTAAAACAAAAATATTCCTTCCAAGTAAGCATAATTGTTAATATGAAACAAAAAAAAGCAGCAGTTTTTGTTATGTTGCATTAAATAGCAATTGTTACTCCGCAATTTTCTTTTTTTTTTTTTTTAATAAAAAAATGTGAATGAAAGAAAAGCTAATTACCACCACTTCAAGTTGAAATTGTAATCGGATAATCTAATCAATTATTTCACTGATGCAATTGCACGGAGTATATATCTGTAATTTTAATAGAAAATATTTTTTTTCTCGTTTGTAATGAGAAAAAAATATCACGCTGCGGACAGGATTCGAACCTGTGCGGGCAGAGCCCATCAGATTTCGAGTCTGACTCCTTAACCACTCGGACACCGCAGCTCGTGTATTCTCCCTCTTTTCTCACTGACTTCCTAGAAGTCACCCCGGTCTTTTCTCTCTCAGTTTTTATCATGTGTTTAATAAAAGTATTTGATATCGTGAACTTTAATTTCAAATGTTTTTTATTGTTAGACATATATTTTTATGTAAAAATATAAAAAAAACTTAGTAGTTTATCTAAGAACACTAGTAAATAATAAACTTAAAACTTAAAAAATATTTCTCAATTATATCTCTCTCTCTTCGCGCGTGCATTTTGCAGGTGCGGTCAGACCTGCATGCCCTATTCAACCTGCGCATTGCCCTTCGCAGCCTTGCATGCACGGGGGCCATTGTATCGAAGGGTGGAATCGATTTCATTGCGATTGCACCGGTACTTCTTTTACCGGACCTACTTGTGGAAAAGGTAAAACCACGCGCTCTTATTTCTAATTGCATAAAATATAAGTGTTTCGAAGTGCGAGTTTCTCAATTTTTTTTTTTTTTTTTTTTTTTTTTTTTTTTTTTTTTTTTTCTATCGCAGATGCGTCGACGCTGCATCTGAACGGCACGCAGCAGATGACGGCGCTGATGCCGGAGGATTCCAGAACGCAGGCGGAGGAAATTGTCGTGCGATTCAAAACGACGAGGCCGCGCGGTCTTCTGCTAGCGACGAATTTGGAGAACAGCCCCGATCGTTTGCAGATTTATCTGGAAGAGGGCAAGGCGCACATGCTGATTCACATCGGCGATCGAGAAAAGGTAACGCGATTTTATTCCAGGGATTCGTATCTCTCGCACTATCCGCAATACGTGAAAAGTGAACCATCCCAATTTCGAAATGTCACAAAATCTAACGCTATTGTGTGTGTGTGTGTTTTTTTTTTACCCCTAAAACAAACGCGGATGATGGAGCTTTTGCATTTAAAAAAATTTCGTTTCTTGCACGAATCTCGCGCGTTCTGTCAAAGTTAAATGCCATTTAAAATATATATGTCGCAAATAAGGAAGCCCCGCCGTCGAAAGGGCGAGATATTGAATTTAGCTTGGACAAATTCAATCTACTTAACGTCAACGGGTCGCCCGACTCGTATAAGGACCCGCGTAAGTCCTGCGAGGATTTATATTCCCAAAGCGTCTTCGACGTGGAGAGAGCGTAAGATCGTTCTCTCTCTCTCCCGCGTTGCGAAGACTACATCGTCGTGACGTTAACTTAATACGTCACCCGCAGCAGTGTTCCAAGTAAATGGTTGGTGGCTTCCTCATCGTCTCTCCCGTGTAACGGGAATATTCTTTCCGACGGGAAACGTCGGATGCAAAAAGTTTAAATAACTTTCGACAATTCGTTCTCTCGAATCGACGTTTTTCGCGTTTCTCGCCGTTGTTAACTCCTTTTAAGCAAAAAAGATCGAAAAGAAGATTTTAACAGATGGTCGCTTAATTGTTAAATAATTGGAAAGAATCTCCTTTCCTCTTTCCCCGCGTCTCAAAGTGGCGAAAAACGAGCCTCTTTGTCGGTCGCTCTTTTCCCCGGGAAATCGAACGCGTTTGGATCTTCGTTCATGCGGAATCTCAAACACGCTATTTCTTCCCGCGTCTTTGCACGCACGTGAAAGTACACAAGCGATTCTTTCCTGTCGCAGCAACATTTCCGGTCGAAGGAGCGGTAAATCGACGACGATTCGATTTCGCAGCAATTTCACTTAAATGGTACTAAATAAATAAATATATATATTTTTTTTTTACATTCCTCTCTCTTCATTCTCTCTCTTTCTCGTGTTTGCGTTAACTTTTACAAGCGCACATTCAATTCTCTCTGAGATACGCTTGTTGTTACAACTTTTGTCTAATTGGTAACCACGTAATTTCAAAACCAAATATATAAACAAGTCCGCATACGTCACTCATTTAACACACAATCACAATTGTTGGTAAGTTTAGATGCAATTAGTCACGAAGAGCGGTAATTCGTCGCGCGCGCGCGCGCGCGCGCCCAGCAATGTTATTGCGGGATATGAAACTCTCCTCAGATATTGCGTTAAGCGACTGTACCCTGAATTAACAATCTTAGGTCGAAGTCATTTGAAACTCCTCGCACAAGCGCGTGCGAGGAGAAAACCGACATATATCCCGGTGTACTGTGCGGAGTAAAACACACACACACGCGCGCGCGCGCGCGCGAACATGTACAAGGCGCGCGATGATTTACGGTAATGTTTCAATCTCTGTACGTACAAGATTCGTTAATTAGACGGAATAATTGATACGATAATGCGGCATCGCACGACCGGTCTTCCGACCAATTTCCGCGAAGTTTCTGCAAAGTTCGCGACGGAACAAGATTTCTATCCGCGTTGGCTTCCGAGCTTATCCGAAATTTTCAACAATCGATTAATCCTTCGAGACATTCGATAAAGAAAACAATTGCACACAATAGGAGGAATTGCCGTAAATAAGTTTACTTTGACCACAAAATTGCGTTAAACAAAGTTAAAAAAAAAACCACAGAAAAAAATAAGTTTTCTTACGATATTACTGGAAAAGAGTGAAAACTTGCGGTAAAACGTGAGAAATGCAGAAAATGCGCTTAGCGATTGTTGATGTGACGCGTATCGTGCAACAGACGTTGGTATTTGCAATAATACCGACAATAACAATGACGCACAGATGGCATTAGATGACAAACGTGCGTCAGATGCGCGATATCGTACGTCGCGTACGAGAACTGTGTCAGATAGTGACGAGTTGCTCGGATTTATGAGATTTGACCGAATGACAACCCTATCTCGTACATCGAAGTTCATGTATCCCACGTGGTGGTTTATCGATAGATCGAAGACGAGTGACACATTTGTCGCTGCAGAATAAAACTTTTACATTTCAAATAGATTAACGTTGAAATGTTGTTTTTTACAAATATAATATGTACGTACGCTAAATATGTGTTGCGTAAAAGAGAAAACTTGTATTTAAAAAATGTTATCTACGTGTAAAAGAATTTTCTCATGTATTTTTGCAAGAGAGAAAAGGAGGATACGACATAATATATATTTATCAGTAAGGAGAGTTTCATTAAAATCGAGCACAACAATTAGTCGTAATTAATATTTCGATTTTAGTTAATAGTAGCCGGACAGGGTCTTAACGATGACATGTGGCACGTACTGAGGTTCTCCAGACGATCGACCATACTCAAGCTTCAAATCGACAATGAACCAGCAGTACGAGGTACGTGTATTTGAAGTAACGATGTTACGTTATGCAACAGAGAGAATGAGCGCGCAATATATTTAGAATATCAGAAGTTACATATATCGGAGTCTTTATGCGTGATTATTTTTTTATTACATAATACCTATAATAATATACACGCGCGATCAATATAATTTTTTATTATATAATATATTGTATCTATTTTTATTTTACGTGTATATTTTCTTTATATAACACGCGCATTTTTTTCTCTAGAAAGGTAAAATAACCGTAACTGTTAACGTCTCGTTTAATCGATCGAAAAGTTCGAATTGAATTGAAACCGTCCGCGCATCTCTCTCTCTCTCAATTACCTGTTTATACAGGATTATCTCCTTTGTTGCGAGTTAGAAATAATATTTATGCGTTTCTCCGCATAAAATTGCGCGCGCATTAATTACACACATTAGTATACATGATGTGACGAAGAGGTTGGGAAAAAAATTTTTTTTAAAAAAGAAAAAACCGATGGAAAATTTAAATATCAGACGCAAACTACATTATTAATGCGGTCTCGGAACGAGATGCTGCGGAACGTGCAAAGTGCAGCAAATTGTATGTCGGTACCAGATGCAGAACAGTTGATTGGTTTCGTACAGCAGCAGCGCAGGCGGCGTCATCGATCGCAAAATGCAAGGGACAGTGGGAAGAAAACGACAATACTATTTCAGGATGTTGATAGAAGAGAGAGAGAGAGAGAAAAAAAAGAACGACGAAACAAAAAACAAACCAGAGAAAAAAGTTTTACAAGTGTATTGTAGTCCTTTATGATAAGGAAGAATTGTTATGTTAAACACAAAGATGGAGAAGGCGCGGCAAAATAAAGTTTTAATTTTGTTCCTCTTTTGTGTCATTAAATGTTTTGCTTTTATCGCAAGTGGCACGTCGAGATGGCGCGCATTTTAAGTAAAAATAAGTAATTTCTTCTTCGCTTTAAACAAACGAACGGAAGCGCGAAGCGCTTCGAACGAAAATCAATTTTATCGCCAAAGCGGGACAAGGATCGATAAGTGCGATGATTGTTTTAACTGATGAGTTTTAAATTCGCGCACACGTTGGCGGAAGAGTCGCTCGAGCGAGAAGTTTTCTTGTCACTTTGGGAAGCACTTTGCACGTCGTATCGATTGCATCTCGGCTCAGAACAGAGAATCCTTACACATCGTATGCATGCGCACGTTCGAACTTCTCGGCGCAAGACGAGACTCTCGCGAGAACGCGCGTAATATCGTATTTCAAAATCCCTATTTAACATAAATATCTAGGCAAAGGCTTCGGAAATTTCGCGGCGCAAAAGTTCGTCTCTCTCCGAGCGAGCAGGAAAAAGAAAAATCAAGAAAAGTAATGAGACAATATTAATATGGTTGCGCGAAGAAATGAAAAGAGATAAAGACGTAACACAAGGATCGATTCTTCGTCTGTTTTCTTTTAACAATGCGTGTTGCCACTTTCTTACACGGCAAAAGTGTTTGTTTATCAGAGCGACATTTTTCGAAAATTTTCTCCCGGCGTGCGCAAAGTTATTTTCACGAATCGCGCTCAAAAACCAAGACCGTCGATTTTTCACTTGTTTACGCCCGCGATTCGTTTGGTCACATATTATTTACGAGCGTTAGATACGGGAGCCTAGGCGGCCATCGATTTCCCGACATCCGGCGGACGGATTACAAATCGCGGGCATGCAAATGCGCTTTTTATCAAACACAACTCCTCGAAATGCTCTTCACGCCGCCGCGTCGCCGTCGGTTCCGCAACCGGGTGAGGGAAAAGTGCATCCTGAATTGGCGATGGAGCCCGACGTCCGCGGCAGGGCACTCTTCGCGGCGCTTCGAGTATAAAGTAAATTATACCCGGCGCAAAATTCCATTTGCGGTAAATGCTTCGCGAAAATTTCTTGGATACGCGATTAAAAAAAAAAAAACAATCAATATTTAAATAGAAAAATACTCGCGAGTATTTGTAAAAGTGTGAATAGTGTTTTGTAATAAATTTTTTTTTTTATTCTTTCTCTCACATCGAACAGATGATATTTCTATTGAATCAAATGCTGTGCAATTGAGCGTATAGCTCAATCATAAAAGTCTTTTATAATTGCGATACAATTCTCGCACGTTTTTGCTTTCAACCAGTTCGATCCCCGGCCTTCTCTACATCCGTGTACCGGTTAACGTGAAACAGCCACCCACGCAAAACTGTCTTTCGACTCGCCCTATTAAACGGCGAGCGCCCGGCAATATTGAATTAGTTACCAATAGCCTAAATTGCAGGAGCGCTGTACAGGCCTTTGCCTCGGATGCAATCGATCCCCGAGACAGGGATAATTGTTCGCATAGCGAGAAACGCTAGTTTCCAACGTAGTTTAACCTTGTTCGGATGATAAATTCTCGAAATCTACAAACTCCTCTCGCGAACGTTTTAAAGAGCGGTCGATTTAATATTAATCGCAATTAATTCGCACGGCGAGTGCGACGCGTTGTTTATTTTCACGACCGTCTGTCCTGTTGTATTAATTGAGAATTAATCGAGACTGTGCGTGAGACAAAAAAAAACTCTGTGTTTGTTGCGGCGAATGCAGAGGAGACGCAGCTCGGGAACCAGGGCATTTTGGAATTTCGCACCCTCCACGTGGGCGGATATCTTCACGCGGGCGAGGACGTGCCGCACTTCGTGGGTCAATTGCAGCAGATCTGGTTCAACGGATATCCGTACTTGGAGATCGCTCGCAGCGCTGGCAATCATCAGGCCTCGCATCAGGGCGTAACGCCCATCATCAGAGTAACCGGCAAATTCGGGAAGAGGAACCATCCGGTTCATCATCCGGTTACCTTCACGTCCAAACACACGTTCGTCGGGCTTCCGGTGCTCAAGGCATACGTGGAAACCAATATCTACTTTCAGGTAGAGGATCCGTTCTCTATAAATTCGGATTTCCGATCCGGTGCATATTGAAATGAAACAGTTTCGTGTCGTCAAAATTGCGGAAAACTCGTCTCACACGTAAGTCTTTTGTTTTTTCAGTTCAAAACGCGCGAAGCGAACGGTCTGATCCTTTACAACGGCGGAAGGGAGCACGACTTTATTGCGATCGAGCTGGTTAGCGGACACGTGCACTACACATTCGATCTGGGCGACGGACCCGTCAGGATCAAAGACACGTCCAAGTTGAGATTAAACGACGGCAAATGGCACGCCGTCAGCATCGGCAGACCCGCTCCGAAGAGGCACACCCTCGCTGTGGACGATCACGTGACCGCCGTCAACAGCCAGGGCAGTAACGAGAATCTTGATCTCGATGGAATTTTGTATATAGGTGAGTGTGTGGGGAAGAGACGTCGGAAGATAGAAAATACACACACGCTGAGAAAAAAACGCGAGTTATTCGCAAAAGAACGTGTTGCACGATTTCGTGTCGAGAATTTCAGTTTCATTGTTTTAACAGCGCTGACGTTTTCGATGTAGCTTGCGCGCGAACATTCCTTGAAATATATCCTCCCCCTCTCCCCCCCTCTCCCTACAACATTTCATTAATTCAACATTACACGTGTCACATTTCGTAGTTATATGAAAATCTGAGCGCCGCGTAGTTTCCTTTATTTAACGCGCCCGTAATTGCGTGTGGCAGTACAATTAATTAGGATTCCGTTCGACAATTTCACTCACGGAGATATTATTACAATAAAATAACACAGCGTGTGCCCGATATTAATTTAATTTAATTAGCCAGTCATAATTTACATCTGCAATCCGTTTATTGTATAAGTTAAACACGTAATTTATGTATTGGATTCTTAATTAGTTTAATGAATTATTAATCGTCCTAGTTTATACCGTAGCTTACCGTATTTGTTTGTCAAATCTATTTGAAAACTTATTTGAATCGAAAGGAGAGAGTGAAAGGGAACGTCGTTTAATGTTGTCTCCGTTTGTGTGATCGTCGCGCGGATTCTTCATTTTCACGCACATTTGTGGCTCGTTTCATCTTTTACGTTATTCTCTGCGAAGAAACAATACATGTTTATGTAGCGCACAGGTTGTTACGTACTTCGTTTCTTTGTCAAAATCAGATAATCGTTAAACAAAATATAATAAACTCACATTCGCTCTCTGCATTTGTTGTTCGAATCCGGTGCAGATCCTTCGGGACAGTGTGTGGGCGGATCGATAATGTTCCTTGATTCGAGTGACGGATTCCCTTTGTTTTTCTCAGCGTCAACACGATTTCCTGATTCGGGCTTTTCCGTTGTTTGGTAGTCGATGATAAACGACGGTTTCTTCGTCGTGATTTCTCTAATCGATTCGCGATAAAAACAAAAATCGTATAAAATTACAGATCGTTATTGATACATCGGTTCGGGCATTTGCAAGCGAACACACCGTGTGTTTGAGAGCATAAGGTAAACGCCGCAATGGCCGAACACTCATTAAAGAAATTATTATTGATTATTATTAAATTATAAAATTGTTAGATGTAAATATTAATTGTAAAAATTCTCAATGTTCCAAATATTTTTTAAGAAATATTTTTCGTTGTTTTAGCTTCTAACTTTACAAACATTTTGTTATAATTATTTCTTTACTAAAAACGACCGACGGCCCGGTTAGATTTATTCTAAACGAATTTTTCAATTATTGTTAAAAATATTAGTCCTTTATACAAATCTTCACACTATAAAGCTTGCAACTTCATTGTTCATTATATACGTACTCGTAATATTGGTTCGAGTATTTGTACTCGTTGCTGTACGCCCAGTTCTGGTCCGGCGAAACGTAACCTTTCAGCATGTAGATTTGCACTTGCGGCGCTTTGAACGCAGGATTATCCACCGTTCTCCATGCGTTCGTTACATCTTGCCGAGTGCTTGTTGGCGAAAGCCGCACGATCAACAATCCTCGCGGTCGAGGAATCGGTTGGGATGTCGGGAAACAGCGAACGAACGATATCAGCAAGATGTAAAAGAGAAAATCGCACAGACGCATGATTTTTTATTTTGTTTTCTCCGACCGATCGTTTAAAAAAATCGTTCACTCGTGTGTTTAATCTTTTGTGATTTTGTCACGCACGACTGTTTTGCGTCTTGTGTTATCGGACGCAAACGAAAGACACAAATTGCCGAACAAAATAAAAACTTGAACGCGCGTCGATTTCGTATGTTTTTCCGATGATGGCGCGTACACGACTGTTTGAAGTGCGATATCATCAGCTGCTTCTATAAGTCCGGCGAAGCCGACATATCCTGTCGTTCGACCGCAGCGCGCGACCGCAAATATAAGATTAAATTTGTAAGAGGTCGGTCGCGATTGCGGCGATTAATGCGATTTAGTGACAGTTCGATAAGTACACGCCGTGATAAACGATATAACTGATAAGAGTGGTCGAGAGAGAGAGAGAGAGAGAGAGAGAGAGTTGGTTCCATTCGTGGAAAGCACGACACGTTTTCACAATTAGATGTGAATTAATTCTCTCTCCCTTTCTCTCTCTCGCATTCTCAGTAATTTATCAGTTCGGATTTAATTGGTCTAACGAAATTATATCTGGCTTTTGTTCTTCAAACATTGCACAAAGATTACAACAAAATTAATTGATATACTTAATTACACAAAGACGTTTTAATTGTTTTTACATTTTTGTTGATACATTTAGTTTTATTGTTCATTATCGCGCATCGTTGATCGACGAAAGTTATTTTTATGGTAAAAAATTATGCAACTCTTTTAACTACTAACTTTTTAATATACACCTTTGGTGACGTAATGTTTTTTTTTTTCTTCTTCGCGCTTCAAACCGCACGGTCAATTCGAAGGCTGGAAAATAAATTGCGCGCGCGAAGACGTCGTCGACGATTAAATTCTTTTTCTTATCTCTACAAGCGTAGAGAGTTGGTGTTTCTCGCACAGACAACAATTATATTACACGCGTTAAGATTCTGGTGTGAGAGGAACTATTGATCGATGTTATCTTCGTAATTTCATGTAGTAGAAGCTATTTCACTATCTGCCTGTTATTTCGTTATCTCTGAAATTGCGCTTACGCAAGACACACACAGTGTCGCAGCCAGAACGGAAGAGGTAATGATTCATTAATTGACGTTTCTAGCAGCTTGTTTGGTAATTTCGCGCGCACATTCTCGTGGGTGCTTCCGCGCAAGTGTGACGCAAATGTCGCGAGAGTAGAGAGTTTTATGCGACATTCAATTTTTATGACGCTTTTTCGAATTTTGACGCAGGTGCGGCAATGAATCAATTATAAATTTACGTATAAATAATGTGAAATCACGTTAGTCGCGTCCATCGTCGGACGTAGCGAAAGAACAACGATGATGACGACATTTGCATTTCTAATTTGCGTTGATACACTGTATCAAATTCGACGTGCGTAGATATATCTGACGACAAACGATCTGAAATTCAGAATTAGCGTTGCGCTATGAATCACCGTTGATTAGGTTTCCCCATCGCGGTCCTATCGGTTTCCGCCGCCTGTAATTCGTTAATAAATTTATCGGTCATCCCCGGTCGATCCCGGCATAAATTAGCAAATCTGTCGGCAATTATTCTTCAATTGCGTGTGTACATTCGCGCGGGATTACACGGATCTTCTTCACGCGTATGTGAAAATCCCGCGCGGACGAGTTCGCGAATAACGGCCGAACTCGCTTCTTCTCGCGATCGATTCGACACGTCGTTTCTTTGAAATTATCGTCAAGACATTGTTTTTCCCCGCGTTGTATGCGATTTGTAGTCTCTCCTAGTGCGAGAGATTGAGAGATACGTGAGTCTGCGGCGCGCTTTCGGAGCACTTCGCGTACCTAAGCGCCCAAGTGATTTAATGTGTGACCGACACGGATGACTTGCGAGATTTTCGCAGCGTAATCTCTCACGGAATTTGCGGCAGGATCGATCTGCGGACGGACGTGCGTCTCATCAATCCGTCTCGAGCAGCCGGCGCACGCGACTGCCAGAGTTGGCGAGAGAGAGAGAGAGATAATTTTAATTTAACCACTCGTTTTCTATTGTTTTATCGCAAAACGAAAATCTCCCTTTTTCTCTCTCTCTGTCCCTTCTTCCTTTCCCCCATTCCCCAGAATAAAGAGTTTTTAATAAATATTGAAAATTATATTCTATTTTGTAAATTGTTAGTCACCTTGAACGCATATCTGTACAAATAAATCGAACGGTCAACAACGCAATAAACTGTAATCGATAATTAGACATTTTCGAGATGTTTCTCTTTCCGTCTCTTTGAAAAAATATACACACATGTTTTACACAACATTTTAAATAAATTTTCAACAAGGAATTAAAAAGTAGGAAAGAAATGGACATGTTCTTTATTTCTCAGGCGGAGTTGAAAAGACACAGTACGGCCAATTACCGAAGGAGATAATGAGCCGTCACGGATTCGAGGGATGTCTGGCGTCATTGGACCTTAGCGGTGAGAGCACCGATCTTATTAGCGACGCCGTGGTGCCGAGCGCGCTCGTCATAACCGGATGCGATGTTTTCACCAACGTACATCCGGGGAAGAAGTGCACGCACGATCTATGCGCTAATCACGGCACGTGCGTGCAGCAGTGGAACAGCTACACGTGCGATTGCGACATGACGAGTTTCACGGGACCGACTTGCAACGATGGTAATGAAAAAAAAATAAAATAAAATAAGAGATGCAGATAATACGCACTGTGTATTATTTTTTTTTCTATTATTCCCTTTACCCCTTTACCCCGATCAAAATCCCACGTTTTTTTATTTAAGTGTTTTTTTATTTAACCTGCCGGTTAAAATTTTATGTTGTACGAATTTTTAGTTTACACGTCATTAATATTTACACAAATATATGAACTACTTACTGCTCGTTTATCAGCAAAAAAATATTTGTTGTTTGTTAACAAACAACAAATTCTCAATCTCGCTGTTTGCTACGAGTTCCGCGCATAATAACGGAATTATCTATAACGAAGTTAGCGAAGTTGAAGCTGTTTATTGGATAACCTTGTAACGCGGCAGAACGCGTATTGCGATAGTGTGAAACTATTTTCCAGTACCGGACGAGAGAGAAGCGGATTTCTCTCGCCGGAATAATTTTTTTTTTCTTCTTTTAGAAAGTTAACCGCGATAATATCGAAAAGCCGGGCGTACGTCATTTTTAATGTCGGAATGTGTGTTTCTTTCCTTCAGAGGCTGTCGCTTACGAGTTCGGACCCGGCAGAGGAATAATCACGTACACGTACCCGGCCGATCGTAGACCGGAAATGAAAAGGGACACTGTGGCTTTGGGTTTCGTCACCGGAGTCAGCGATGCTGTGCTGCTTAGAATAGAATCCGCGTCGAGCAACGATTACCTCGAGATTGAAATTGTTAGTAGACAGATTGCGTAACTGTACGATCTCAGCAATTAAGAAACTAATTGTGTGTAATTGTGTGTGCCGGAATAGACACAAGTTTCAGATTCTCGCGCAAAAGCACTTTTTTTCAAATCAATCAAACATACGGTTCAATTAAATTACGAACGTGAGTAAATGTGGAAAGTGATGGAACAAAAAAAAATTTAAGCACAAGTACATCACATATTTCTATATATAAATCAAAAAGAAAACAAATCACGCCACATAAATCTGTAAAAGTTATTAAGTGTCGCGCCGGGGCAATACAGACGGCAATATTATTCATTTATGTCGCAGGTGGAAGGAAACGTGTTCGCGGTTTACAACATGGGCACCAACGACCATCCAATCGGCGAAGTCGGCGTAAAAGTTAACGACAACCAGTATCACGTAGTTAGATTTACCAGGACGGGACCGAACAGCACGCTACAGGTCGACGACTACAATCTGCAGTCCAATCATCCGTCGGGTAAGCACCACGGGTTACGCCATTGTGTTATCAAGAAAAATAATATTACATGCGCGCGTCAAATATATATCTTTGTTTAGTTCTTTTTCTTTTATTACCTATTGCAAGTTATCGATGTAATGATATCTGTCGTTATAAAAGTTTTTATTACGCGCGATAACGGACATCTCTATCTGCGATATGTTCGCGTTCATACTTTGAGAGACCTGTTTGCCGAACGTGTAACTTTACGATACGTCGAGCACTTCAATCGCGCGTATCATTTTTATAGATTTGCGATCGCGTTTATGACACATCGAGCGTGTGCGTGTGCGCGTCTTTTGACGCGTTGTTTATCGATGTGTCAAATGAAAATTTGATATTACGCGATTATTTTTTGTTCAACAGTGTCATCTTCCAGTTTTACGTTTCCTCGTTCGACTCGTTCGCGATATCACGGGAGGGAAACTGGATAACTCGCGTGTAAACGTAAATAACGCTCGAGTTGTAATGTAAGAGAAAAACAAACTGTAAGAAATATTGTACGAGATCGTACGCATTTGGTCGCGAAACGATCCGGACAACTCGGGATCCGGCGGCAGACTGCGACGAGGGTCCCGACGAGATTCTCTTTTATGGTGGTGTCGGTCGTTGACACCACCGATCCTACCATGGGAAACGACCTTGATCGGCCATTCACAAGACTCGACTATTGTCTCGAGGTTTTTTTTTCCTACGAAGATAAAGACCTCGCTCTCACAGAATGATATCTCGCGTGTAACGAGATAAATTGTGGAGGATCACGTTTTCGAAGTTGTAATTGTTCGAAATTACACTCGCGGAGGTGTTGGACGTAAAATCTTGGCGGTGTAATACGAATTAACTATGCGATAAAGTTCTCTCCTCGCTATGGTGTCGCGAGAGAGAGTCAATATTTCGTTTTATTGTCCGGCGTGTTTGATATAACGAACGAACGAGTTGATGTGTCACATCGTAGAAGTGAAATCTTGAAATAGAATTTACTTCATCGCGAAAGATTTGGACGTCGCGTTGTACGTGCGATCTAAATTTTAGATTCGAATTAAAAAATAACATATTTTAAGATTCTACAATATGTGTCACGCATTTTATTTTCGCACGTTCGTCAGAGAAATATAAATAGGTATTATATTGGCGAAAATTAATTAAAATAAACGCGAGGATTGCGACGCGCAAAACGCGATCGATCTCGGATAATGTAAATTAATTTGAAGAGACGCGCGTTTACGAAAAGAGAAGAGAATGTTTGCGGTGAGCATCATGTATTTAATTAGTAAATGACAAAGCGGTATTCCTATTTTCCGTGTACAATTAATTTTATAATGTCACCCGTATATCACCGTAGAAATTGCATTTGTTGGTCCCGTAGGGGGGGGGGGAGGATGGAAGGGAGAAGTGCGCGTTAATATAATTAAGTGCCTCGCTTAACTTAATTACATTACTCTCAAATATTGTTTATATCCTATTATATAATAGACTCTCTTCCGATGTAAATTAAACTTTCGACTCTCTTTCGACACGCAAATTACAAATTAATATAATGTGCAAAATTTCCCGCGTGTTTTTTTTTTCTTCTAATTTTTGTAAACACGCATATTTCTCGATTTCTCTCTCTCTTTGGTTTTCTCTCTCGGCTCGAACAAAATTTTAAATATCTCATCAAGTAAATAATAAAATTTACTTAGTACTTCAAATTCAAATATTTTGTTAATTAAGTAAATAACATTGCATTGATACACTTACAAGTATTTTCTACGGCAATTTGGGACCAAGATTTTCATCATCGATTATCACATTTCCTCACTTACAGCCACTTAAATTTATTTCACCGTGTAATATCAGGTGGTGGTGCTCGTACATTCACGCACTGATATTAATTATGCGATGCGGCGCATATTGCGCGTAATATACTACGTTGCACTCGTTTTCCCCGAAATTTATTGTCGACTAATGCGCGATGAATTTTCATATGCGCGCGAGCACTTCGGTCCCGCGAGTGTCATTTACGCACTGCGAAATGTCCGCAAATGCGCTCATAATACACGCTTAAAATTCCACGAATATATATTTGCCCGAATCTTCGCAACGCGATAAGTAATGTAATTAATTAAAACGCGGACATGTGCAAGTGCACACGTTCCGCGATAACTTTCTGCCTCATTTTAAAAACTCGTCGTAATCCTTTTACTTGTCAAGGACGTGAACTAAATTTGAAGAAAAAACGTTTTACAAAATTTACTGTGAAACAATTAATTCACCAATTAATTCCGAATAACGTCTATGTAAAGTAGTTCGTTTTAGAAAAGCTCTTGTTAGAAGAGACTCGAGTACGCAAATGACGTGTATTAAAAAATCTCACGTGGTAGTGTCTTTCGAGATTCGCGTTTTATTTTGTTTCCGATTCTCCCGCAAAATTCTCGCGAATAGCTTTTTCGCGAGTGATATGCGCTCGCCCCGATGCGATCTTCCCTTCGTGTGTGGGTCTCACATGTCGCGTGTGACCCACGCAACGAGAGGAGAATCCTCTTTGTAGTTTCTGCTGCTCTGCTTCATATGCAGAAGGTCGACGGAAGGCTTCTTGCTCCTTGCGTCCGCACGTGCATTCTCTCTCACGCGAATAATCCGGTGTGGTTGGCTTATTGAAACAATAACCGGAGGAAGTATTTCGATTATCAACGCGTCGAGGATACTTATCTACAACACTTAGTAAAACAGATTTGATTAGACCGTCCCGAAGGTGTTCGATAATTACATTGTCGATCGATCGGAAAGTGCGGATGAAAAATATTATCTTTGTTTATCACTTTTCGCGCTGTTTTCACATATTTCGGATACGAGCTTTCGTTACGCTCATCGTCAAGCGCGCGTGTTTCTTCTTCTAGATCTCTGACGTCCTAATACTCGATCGACGGAATTTGACCATGGGCGAGAATCGTTCTCACGCTTAAAGCGAGAGATCGCGCGCGGCGTCCTCGACCGGCGAGCCCGTCCTTCGATACGGCCTGAGAGGGGTCGTGAGAGGGTTCGAACCTCGAGACCTCCTTCGCGATTTTCCCTTCGCGCTACGGTATATAGACGAAGACCTTTGAACCCGTAGAATTTTCTGTCGATAATTCTGAGCGCAGCTCGAGGGAGGCGCTGGGACTCCCGCTGTGTGTCAAAAATAATCACTTTCTTCCCCCGCGTCAAAGATACTTGAAATTCTTTTCTCAGAGAAAAGAGACAATTGTGTCGAAAAAGATTTTGGATTCTTTCCAATAGTGTTTGTTCCTCCGACTTAAAAATTTTTTTTTCGTATTATTTTAGAACAACAATACTGCGGAGAGAAAAGTTTTCTCTCCTTTTCTCTAGATTTTTGTTTAAATGTCTGCGCAAAGCGCGTCTCTGTACATTCCGGGTTTTCTCTAGATCGCACCTGACAACACTCCGAGGAGTGTCAAAGTTCTTGGAAGATAGATCTTCCTTCCTATACTATATATATATATTTTTTTTTTTTTTCACTGAAAGTCTCGTCCGTTAGGCTCGTGAGAATCGAAGGACGAGTCCCACGGGCGTGAGAAACCAGCTTCGAAGAGAGATCGAATCTTCTCAGGCTTACTAGGGAATCATTCGATGCTAAGGAGCTTCTTCGGAGCGCAAGCAAGGCGCGGTTATTAAAGAAATCCGATTAATTACATCGTTGCGTTACACACAAAGAATTCGGCGAGAATTTATTTCTGTTCTTAAAATTCTTTCCGATATTTTACGTGTAATTTCAAGAATCAAATTATTGTTTTATCACGTATGTAAATATATACGTGTATATAATAACACACAAAACGCTTGTGTATTCTCTTTCGATCGAGGGCATTTAAAATTGCGCGTCCCTTTTGACTCAACCATCGATCGCTCTATCATCGGGCTTCGGAGGATAGAGGAAGATAATGAATGAATGACTGAATGAAAAGCACTCGAGAACACTCCCTCGACTTACTTGCTGGGCTCTCATGATATCCTAGTATCAGAAGCGCCATGTGCCCTCATAGTTTTCCCACGAGCTCTCTCGGGGTTCTCACGCGACCGATTTCTTTCCTACCACACGTGTGTGTCGCTGTATAGCCACGTAAAAAAAAGAAATGGAAGAAAACAAGAAGAAGAACGAGGAAGTGAGAGAAGGAGAAAGAGAAAGAAAGAGACAGACAGAGGGGAGGAGGAGAAAGTGAGTAAGCTGGAGGAGGTCGAGGGTAAAAATAGTAAATGATTCGATCGATCACACAATACGCACAATCTCACATACATACACGATTTCTTTTATGTGCGTCCGTCGAGAATGAAAGTTTCTCATTCTGGCGAAACGTGACAAACGCACGTGATATCTATATTTTAAATTAATAAACAATTTATGATTTTCACTCTTGTTTTTTTCTTTTCAAAACACAATCACGTATTCGCGTATACGGAAGCTCGCGATATAAAATTTAATTTAAACATTAATGAAAAAGTACTGCATATCTCATTAAATCCCAAAGAGAGAGAAAGATATTTCCTAAGGGTGGATAAAATCCCGACGGTCGCGAGTTCATCGTGTTATCGCATTCTTCGAGGAATTTTCCCACGGTATGATCTCGTGAGAACAATTTAATTGACTTAAGAAACCAGCTCTCTGTCCCAGGATACTGTTTTGTCTTCCTCCCACCATATTGTCTTTCTTTTTCGTCTTTTCTCTGAAAGACGCAATGATGAGCATTGCATCACTTCGAGCCTTCATTTAACTTTATGTCAAAGATCGTCGATTTTTCAAATTGCACATATCTCTGTTTCTTAGAAATTCTATTACGATCTCCATCCCTTTCTCCCTTTTTTCTAATTCGACTTAATGACTCGATTTCCGTTTTGTTTTTTAAAAATCACGAGGCGCTCATTGCGGAGAGAAAGACCTCGTCGCGAAGGAGATTTATTTTTCGAAATTACTTTCCTCTCTTCTCCAATTTTTGCGAAATTACCCCCTCGAAACACTTGACAATTTGCCACCCAAATACAGGGTTAAATCTCCGTGAAACGCTCCCATTCATCTAAACGAGCTTACTACCGAGCCGGATCGTTTAACTGGCTTCGGCAACGATTTGTTCGAGAGCTCTTATAAGTAAGTGGTAGCCTTGTGGAAAATGAACTTACGTCTGGAATTCTCGCGGGAAACGCGCGGAATACGCAATACCGAAAGTCTCCTTGATCGCGAGCGCGCGCTCACAATACACATTCGCAGATTTTAAGTGATCCTCAAGTTCTCGAAACGGAGAATTCGAGAATCGTGGGGAATCATCGTCTCTCTCTCTTCTCTCACTTTCCTTCGTCGGTATCGTTGATATCAGATTACTCTGTACACATGACGCGCCCGTGTGCGATAAAAAGATGGAGAGAAAAAAAAACCTTACGGTCTTTAAAGGGATATACGCGCGATAAACGCAGAAGAATCGCTCTTACACCTTGATACGTGCCTGTTACACGTAGCAGTTATCCCGCATCAAAGTCCCCTCTCGGAATTCTCTTCTTTTTTTTTTTTTTTTTTTTTTCTGCGTGGAACAAACGAGCGTTGTGGAAAAGCCGGGGGAAACGCTATCAAATCTCACTAAGGCCGAGACTTTTTCTTTCTTCCCCTTCCCCCCGAGATTAAAATTCTTCGCGCGTAGAAGCAATTTTTCCCTCTAGATCTAATATTGTTCGACATTTTATAGTTTCTCATTTTTCTTCGCAATTGTTTGAAAAAGTTTGATAACAAAATTCGCGAGACTCGAAGGTGAAGTGAACTTTTCTCGAACCAAACGTATCCGCGCGCAAGTAACGCGGTACTCATTAATAAGAACGTGTGTGTTAAGCGAACAGCGGACTCTCTTCTTCTCCTCGGCGATGAAAAAAAAAAAAAGAAAAATCGAACGCGTCATTAAAACGTGTCGTCGCGTGGCGTGTTAGAAAGCGTTCTAAGCTACGTGCTTAGAAGAATCAGGCGAACATGATGCCGCGGTGGTTGATCTAAGCTGTACCACTCGCCCGGGCTAGGACAACCTCGGAATTTGAAGGTCGTTCTAAATCCTACCGGGCAAGATTCAACGACCGGTTGAGAGCATTGACTCCCGCGACATTTCTTCACGTATCGCTCTTGTTCGTCAAACAATCGATGAAAAGCCAAAAAGCAAGTTATCGCATGTACTTTGAGCGATTGTGTTCCGTTATCTTTTTTTTTTTTTTGAGGGGAGAAATTTTTAGAAACCATTGTGCTGGCCGTACATTTTGTAGTAAAATTGATTTCTTATCGGGAATGGAATACAACTATTGAACTCTATTTTCTCTCTCTCTCTTTTCAAATTTGTTCAAATTTTTTAAATAAATTTTCAAACGATTTTATGATAATCGAAGTAAATCGCAAGTTTTTGCACTTTTGTCTCCCTCTATTCAAGCGAATAGGCGCGACAAACTATTCTGAAAGGGAAGGCATGGCACGTGTGCGTTTACATTCACCGTTTTACGATGCGTATGTATGAACGAAACGTTTTCTCTCCATCGCGACCGTCTGGGAATCATTGATGTTTCCCATACTCGGCGCGCATTCTTCTCGTTCTCACCATAAAACCGGTGTGTGAAACAAGGCGGTTCCCAAAGCGCAGTCCGTGGGACACATTTTCAATCGGATTCCCTTTAAATCTCATCGCGAAGATAATTCCCGTTTCGATTACAATCGTCGCGAAGAATTTAAATCGTATTCTTATCATTTTTTAGTTATTACGTGTCATCTCTAATACACTTTGTATTACATTAATTATTACCACATATTTAATGTGCGTTACTTTGACTCGATTGTAATTGCTACAGTTTCATTTTTTTTTCTTTCACAAAAAAACGCAAAAGATATCGGTTTTAAATTTATTTCGGCGCCGCGCCGAATCGATATATCTCGAACTGACTATACTCACACATGCTCTTCTAATAAACCAATATAGTTTATTGAATATAGTTTACCGATATAGTTTATCTTCTTCAGATCGGAATGCGACGATGTGTATATTCCCTATATAATCTATACTCTCTGAGCGTTCGAGCTTTGTTTCTTTGTGTCTCTTGCTCTCTTCTACTTTCTTTATTCGTCCGTCGCACTTTCGCCATTGTAACGCCGACAAAGGCGAAAAACCGGAATCGATCGATCGCAACAGTACTGTCGTTCGCCGCTACGAGGCATGGTTTCTCGCAATCAAATTTTGTCCAAGACCTTACATACACTCTGCCGAAACGTCGGTAACCATCGCTTCTCGGCCTCTTTGGCTAAGATCAAAAGTGTAGTATCTGTTCTTATCAGCTTAATATCTGATACAATCCCCATCGGGGATTCAGAATATTAAACTGATTTTTGAATCCCGGCGGGTGAATGGGGCTTGCCTCATCCCTGCCACGGGTCAACCCGATATTGCAGTGACTTCGGGACTGGCCCACATTATTTAATTCAAACGTAATAAGACATACCTTTAAAACTTTATTTATGCGTTAAAGAGGATTACTTTGATTTTTATTTTTCAATTCTTCATTGGTGGGATTGTATCTCCATAAATTCGCTCGCTAATGATCGGAAAATGGTAGGATAAAATAAATGATTTTTTTTTTTTTATTGTTTTTCCCAGCATTGTGTTGTTTCTGTTTTATTTTTATGCTGAGTAACGCAATATCGTTACTGTAGTTATTGTAATGTGAAGGAGAAACGATCAGTGTTACATAAAACAATATTGATTAATATTTTTTATTTATAGTTTTATTTATTTAACGCGCCATGGGGGGATGATGTAGTAACAGTTTGTCAGGATGAAAAAATAAAAATGTAACAAACACGTAATATACATGTGTATGCGCATTACAATGTTCTTGACAGGTCATCAGCTGACGGTATTTAACAGTCAGTCCACCATTCACGTGGGCGGTCGGTGGAATCACAGCAAGGGCAGAGTCGAGCGACCATTTCTAGGTGTGATAGCCGGGCTGGTGGTGAACGGCGCTAGAATTTTAGAATTAGCGCTCGCCAAAGATGGCAGAGTCACACCCAGAGGAGACGTGCAACTTCTGCCGACCGGAAGCCTCTTGGATCGCACCGGGCCGTTGCAAAGAATGCAACAGGTAGAGAGATATTCTTGTTTAACGTCACGCAATTAATTAATAAACGTTTTCTCCGTGAATTCAAGTATGCCATTAATTTTAACTTTTATTTGTACAGACGCCCGCGTCCGGTTTTCCCGGTGTCATGGACGATCTTATATTCTCCGGCGCCGGAAGCGGTTGCGCCGGCGACGACGAGGACGAGGAGTGCACTCCGATCTACGATCCCGGTTCCGGTAAGTGTAAGTAATATTTCCAAGCGTAAGTAATTTATCCTGCACGTTTGATAAAAATTTACTTTACTTCTCTCTTATTATATAAGCATGAAAGTAGAAATTCGGTAATATCGAAGAAAAAGAAAATTGAAAGGCTCTCATGAGCAATCAATTCTTTTTTCTCAGCGGAAGTAGCGACACAACTCGTGATTTTATCCATCGATCCGATCGTTGGATCGTGGTACGTCATGATCTTGCGCGTACACAGTCTCGATATTACTCTGTTTCCAGACGACATCATCACTCCGGTGTACGTGGCGCCCACGCGATTGCCGACGACACTGAGGCCGAAGCCGCACAAAGAAAATATGGAACGTCCATCTTGCGACGACGAAGAGGACTGCGAGGAAGGTTCAGGCGACTCCAGAACGACAGAAGAGATTTTCGTCACGTCGGCCACCGGTTTGTATTTCAGAATATTGTGTTTTCCTCCCCGTTTCTATATATTTCTCTGGGGGCATGTTTCTCAAATTGTGGCATTAGAACGCGCAGCGTTTGTTTTTCCTCTGCAAGAACGCGTGGAAATAAATTCGCGCAATTTATTTTTGCGCTTTTTTTTTTCACATACGCCCCTGGTGCACCCTCGGACGTGCCACCGTTGCTGCTTACGCACGCGTGAATATCGCCTACCTATTGCCACGTTTCACAACGCGCGTCCATTTTACTTTTCATCCCCCTTGCGCCCGTCTCCTCGCCCTTTTCCACTTCGATCCATCCCCTCTTTCAAAAAATAGAATTGCACGAGTAGGGCAGAGATGAAAACTACCCCCCTCGGATCGAATATAACGCAGTATTCTACGCACTCTTTTCTCTCTGTTTTCTGTCGCAGATCTCAGCTCGGTTACGTACACGTCGCCTCGTGATTACTCGACGAGCCACATCAGTACGCAGACGTCGTCATCGGCACCGTCGTCGTCGTCCTCGTCGTCGTCGTCGCCGTCGACAACGTTGAGCCGCGACGTTGTCACCGTCTCCGTCCAATACAATGTGTCAACCACAGACCTCGAGACCAGCCACGGCAGGTACGTGCGTCTGTCGGCTATGACGTCCGCAATTGAGCGCGATATTGAGTAAATACACGCGCTCGTTTTGATTGAAGTCGCAAGAAAAGTTAACCGTGCGCGTTTAATTTTCGGTCATGAAATTGCCGTAGCGATGTTACAGCAAAAAATAAAAATATTTTTTGCGTGCGTGTTTACGTCAGAAAATATTTATTTTTATTATTTGTTTTTTTTATATATGTAAAATATGTAAACGAGATTGTTTTGCGCGCTTTGCAGCAGCGTTGTGACGCACCGATCGACCGCCGTGACAACGCAGACGACCACGACGGAGATGACGGAACCTCCGCCGCCGCCGCCTCCGCCGATGTACCCGCCGATGCCCACTCCGCCCAAGAACAACAACAACAAGCGCATCACTTCCGAGGCGGCGGAGAACGCCGCTCTCATAATCGGCGTAATAGCTTCCGCGCTGATAGCGATAGTTCTCATCCTGTTGGTCTTGGTAATCATCAAGTTCAAGAGCCGGCCGGAGACGAGCTACAAGATGGACGAGACGAAGACCTTCTGTCAGGATCCGAACGCGGCGTTGTTGGGCGCCGCCGGTTCCGGTCAGCCGTTCAACGGCGCCTTGAAGAACGGCGCCAACGGCAGCAAATCCAACAAGAAGCGAGAACTGATAGACATTAAAGAGTGGTACGTGTAAAAAAAAAAAATAAAAAAACGGAATACACCGTTTGTGCTTCGAGGGTTGTGTGTCCCGAGGGTACGGACATTGACCGACACGCTCTTATACCTTTCCGTGTCATTACCTTTCGTTTGTTTTCGTCGTTGGAAAGGATCGAGGGACGCGAAGAGAGCGAAACAATAAATTTATTTGTCGCGCCGGGTTTTCGCGGCAAAAGTGCGAAAGTAAAGCGCGTCTCCTCACGCGGGAGTTCCTCCTCCCGTGCGCGCGCGCGCGTTGTGTTACAGACAAAAGAAAGTTTCACGCGCGAGTTCCAAAGAGTCCGTCTCGGAGGACACGCTCTGATATGGCCACGAGAAGCAAAGTGCGTGATCGCCGAAAACGTTCTTCGCGAGAGAATGATCTTCAAGCTGCTTAACTTCGCAGCAGACAAGTTGTGTTGCGGAGAGATGCTTCGCGGAGAGATCTGAAACAATCAGAGCGGCTTGTATGGAACATGTAGTTAAGTGTGAACGAAACATTCCGTGGTGTATCTCGAACCGACGCGCGCGAATTCATTTAAAAAAACACACACACACACAATGGATAAGTTGCGCGCGAAGAAGAAGGACACTTTTCGCGAGGAAGAGCGTTCCGCGATATATATCGATCGTGGCAACGCTAGTCTCAAGCGATGGGACGGGAAAAAATAACATGCGAAATTTCTCTTTAACTCTACGATGTGAATTGAGGCAAAAAATTTATCGCACGTTAAAAAAAAAAAGAAAAGATCCCTTACCCAAAAACAGTGAGAGAGTTTAATGTTGAGTCAATGCGAGAGATTAACGTTACTTCGCTTTTCCTTCGTTCCCTCGGTGCAAGATCTGTAGGCAAATTACGAATCGAGCAGGAACGGAAGAGAAAAGCGGACGGGAGAAGGTAGAATTAATTATAGGAATTAATTGAAGAAAGAGGAGCAATTGAAGGGTGATACTAGCACAATGTTTGTGAGTCGGAGACGAGTCTTAGAAGAAGAGCAACCGTGTAAAGTGTAGGTAGGACCTTTATTTTCAGAAGGAAGTTGTTGTTGTAACTTTATTACTTCCAATTCTTTTCTCCCTACGAGCGCGTTTCCATTATAGAATAAATCCTAAAAAAAAAAAAAAGGAAAAAAAACATCGAGAAATATTGATTTCAAAGAGTTATTGCAGAGCGATTTTTCTCTTTCACATCCAATATTCTTTATAGTTAGATTATCCATGCGTTGAGATTTAGATAAATAATAAGATGCTGTTTGCGCGAGCGATTTGTACGATATATCGTTTAGATAAGGAACGAACCTTTTTTAAGTGAGAGAAATGTGCGTGAAGTATATTGTTTATTGCTATATATATATAAGATTTTATAGATGTTATAAAATTCTGAAGGAATAACTTCTAGGAGAGATTTGTTTTTATAATTAAGAGTTTTTAATTGATCATATTTTTCCCGATAAATTGCAAACGCATATGTTCTACACGCGCACTCGGGATTCGCACTCTTGTGAGCGAAGAATTTTGTTAACGCAGATTCGCGAAATTGATTTTTCGAAATGTCCAAAAAGTTCCTCCGAATGCGGAAAACAAATGTATCGTCGTCATCTTTATTAACGCGGGATCGTTCGAGAAGTGATTGCTCTCTCTTTTTTGTGTTTACGCAAAATAATGTGAAGTGAAAATTAGGAAATAAATTATATAACGAAATGTGATATATTCTCTCCCGAGCAAATGTTGTCAATTCGATACTCCAACAGGTTGAGTTTGTGAGTCGAAAATACAATATCGTTAGTACGCACCTGACAAATGATAGTATGATAGTTTGTAAAAGCAAAGCTTTTTTAGTTTCCTTCTTTCATTTTGTTTTCTGATGAGCTTTTCCCGCGAGAGAATCGAGAACGTTAAACGGAAGCGAAACGTTTAGGGAACGAAAGTGTCGTAATAAAAAAAAAAAAACGCTATTCTATCCTATTCAATCACTCATTGTTACATAGGAGAATATGAAAGTAGCATATGTAAATGGCATACACACGTAATTACGCAATTATGTTACACGTGTAAATTGTTTGACGATTTATAAATAAATTTTATTAAGTCTGTGTGTGCGCGCGCGTATCTTTTACGAGGAGTTACATTACACGGCGTGTATCAGTAAGTGAGATATACACGTTCGAAGGATTCGGGTGCGATATGCGTGATTTATACTGAGCGGGGGGAAATACATGTGTAAAAAATCCGTGTCGAATTTCCGACACGTGCTTTAACACACTCTTTCGAAAAAATTTTTTCGAAACGTTTTATCCGTATAAATACTTTGCCCGAACTTTCTCACTCTCTCTCAAGATTCGCTTCTATTAATTTCGACGTACGACTAGCAATAAATATACAAAAATAGTTTTATAACTAGCAATAAATGTATAAATAGTTTACGTACGGTAATAAACGACGTGCGAGCGCGTGTCATTTGCTAAAATAAACACAGATTGAGAGAGACGTGTCCTCGTTTCGGTATATCGCACACTCGAATGTTTCGCGCGTGAGAGACTGCGTGTAAAGTAATAATAATAAAAAAAAAAAAAACCTCTTATTACATTTACGGAAAGAGTGTTTGTAAGATTCGCGAGAGAGAAAGGACGAACGCGTGTAACGTGAATAGGCCATAGCGTACGTAAAAAAAAAACATGCTTATATTCATATAAATACAGGGTGTGAGTGCCGTAATGCCATATTATACGAATTAGGTGTGTGATACGTTCGGTTAATTGCAATGACGAGCATTGAAAATTGAAAAAACGCAGCAGCGAAAATTGCAAGTGCACTCAGTCGTTCGTATCAAATCTCTCCTTTCCTGTTGAGATTCGCGAAACAAGAGATTAATTTTTTTTTTCTCTTTCCACGTTGCTCTTTTATTTTTCTTGAAAAATATACGAATCACGTCATTATTGTCTGACAATTAATTAAGCAACTAGCCGCGTGCGCGAGAAAAGTAACGAGGAGCAAAACTCGTCATCGGTAAAAAAAAAAAAAAAAAAGAAGCAATAAATAAGAAAGCTTTTAGCGACTTAAGCTAATTTTCGAGCGCACTTTTTCATTTTCCGTAGCGATGCCTTCCCCGCCTGACTTTCGAGCGCTCTTCGTACGTGTACATCTGGATCTGTTCTTTTCACACACACACAGCTATAGATCTTTTATATTTCTGTTTCATTTTCACGGCAGAAGAAGGGAACTGCACTACTACTGGGAAGAATAGATCTTACATATGGGCAAACACAAGAAGGGAGTGAGTGTGTACGTACACACGAAAATTGTTCTTTAAACAATATCTTCAACACAGTAGGACACACTTTTCTCTGTACCACAGCGATTACGTGATAAAAAAAAAAAAACGTCCGATTGTTATAAAACTGCTTTTGAATGTTTTGTAAATTGTGACGCTCCTTTTTTCTCGAAGCACATTTCCCACGTGTGTGTAAATCGTCTTTTCTTATCTCACGCTATTGTAGAGAATACTCTCAGAATTAGTTTCTGCTATTGATAGTTCTCTCTTCTTCTTCTTCTTCTTCTCCTCCTCTCTCTCTCTCTCTCTCTCTCTCTCTCTGTCTCTCTCTCTCTTTACTTTATGTGATAAAACTAAAAAGAAACTTATTAAAAACACACGTATCTCAAAGCAACATCCTCAGGGAAGTACATAATTATTGCAATTAATCGGGAGTAAAATCGAGAGACTTTGTGATCGATTGCTCGACTAATTAGCAATGACAGTTACTCACTATCAAATGTGATTTCGTCCGGTTTTTTGTGAATTTTATCTCTACGTATGTTTTAACGGAAAAAATCATATCATTTCAATTCATTTCGAGCGTTACTGCGTATTATATACTAATTGTGAGAATTTCGAACGATCAACTTTTAGAGATTAGATTTAATTTTCGAAATCTAATCCGACATATATACGTAATATATCTTTTATTATCGTGTGTCACGAAAAAAAACCAATTTTCTTTCGATAAAATATAACGATAATAAATTCGGCACAACGAGGTACGTACTCGTAATCTTGCAAACTATAATTCACGGAGCTTTTTTAATCTTTACTCACACAAGAATCTTCTCTCTCTTTCTCTCTCTCTCTCTCTCTTGGAACAATTACTAACAATAAGTCAAAAAGATTATCCACTTGTGATCGAAAGATCCATTTTGCACGCGGACCGTTTTTACGATTATTGTAAGAAAGACATCACGATGATTGCGTTTAGCAGTAATTAGCACTTAATGAACGAATAGTGATTACCTGGTCTGTGATTGAGAAACGGAATAATAGTTTTAAATACGTGAAATAGATTTACAAAGAAAGCAGCGCTGTTCACACACATACACACACACAAACATTAATTATTACTTGTTCACTAAGCGCGTTTTGCTAGACGCAATCAATAATATCCTTAATAACTTCTCCAACTTATTAGACTTGCAACTTGTTTATTCCCTTTATCTCTTCTCTTCCTCCCTATTTCTTAGAGTCCATTTGTATAGACTATGGCAAATCAATGTGCGAATCAATGTGTGAATTTTGTACATATGTATTTAAATGTGAATCTTGCGTGTACGCGGGCAGTTTTAACGATAATAACTTGCGTAAAATATTTCTTTATTCTCTTCCGTGTTTTTCGTTTTTTATTAAATGTAATTACTTATGTATTTTCAACGACGGATTCTCACGAAGAGCAAATCTGCTCTGTTGAAAAATTGTTATCAGAACTTTTTCCAACACAGCGACACACTGACATATTTTTTCATAATGAGATCAGAGTCAGTTGTCATTTATTGGTTTTTTGTTGTTTTTGTTTCCTTTACAAAAAAGGATCTCAAATGTGTTGTCGCCACACTGCCCACTCTCCAATTCTCTATCTGCATATCCTTCGATATACTGACGATGTACTGAACTATAACATTTATACTAAACTAAATTAACTTCTATAAAAAAAAAAAAAAAGTTACATTTAGTGAACGATGTTTACTCTACTATGTAGCTTACACAATGTACTGAACTTTGAAAGTCGTGGAAAAAAAAAAGTGTCGTGCGCATTAAAGCGCCGGAGCAGTGTCGGAATAGCGCACGCTTCGTCTGTTAAGCTTTCGAATTATGTCCACACCACATCGAGAATCGAGAAATTTTGCGGAAATCGTGACGTAAGAAACAAACAAAAAAAAAAAAAACTGAAACGTCGAATCGCACCGAAACCACTTAACTGCGAATTGTATAATTTTAACTTTGCTATATTTGCTGGTCACTTCTTCATTCTCTCAGAGCTCTTTCTCTCTTCGTAGACGCAATTAAATGTTATAGCAAGTTGTTACTAAAAGTCTTTTTTTTTCGCTGCAAATATTTAAAACTTCGATTTTCGTATCGATATCCTTTGGAAGGATATATAGTTTGAAGACGCCAATAATTAAATATCTAATTAAGACGTAAGAGGCAAAACAAATTGCTACAACATTTGACAAATAAATACCATAGAGATTGTCGTGCGAGTTCACTTGTTTTGTTCGATACATAGCAAAGCGTAAAATTATCAAGATCGCCGCTATTTTAATGAACAACCACCCTGGAATAATAATATCCTGGAATTTGTGAAAAGAAAAAAACTCGACAAAATAAATAAACGCTCACTTACAGCTGTATTTAGAGAGACCGCTATAGCTAGATGAAATTATATTTTACATTGTACAGTCATACGGTATAAAATGCACTATAAATTAGGTAGTGATAAACTCTCATGTTCATGAACGCGAAGAACTCATGTTCAAGAAAAAGAAACGCGTATAGGGAAGAAAAGTGATTGAAATGGCGTTGTTGAGTATAAATGAGTCCCGTCAAGTTCCACAGAAGCGGACACGCTTTTGTTGTCGGCTAGCTGCGAATTTTTACGATAGGTATATATGTATAGTATATAAAGATGTATACACCATATATACAAGGTAACAGGCTGATCCCGATCAATAAAAAAAAAAGAAAAACACTTGTTGAACAGATCGTGTTGTAAGAAGAACAAATGTCGTTATTGAAAATAAAAAGAACGAGCGAGAGACCGGACGCGCAGAGCCGGAATTTTTTGCGTGCGAAGAGTTCGAATATCCCATGTAGATTGGAAATGGATGTTGTTTGTTTTGTTGAGAGAAATTGTTCCGTTGAATTGAAACTAATAAAAAAAAACGGCGAATTTCCAAGTTTTGTCCTGGTTTTTTTTTCTCGCGCTTTTTGTAGCGTTAAAGCAACACTTGAATTTCCCGAAATTGAGCCATCATTCAATTTTTGCGCGGTATCTCTTTCGATACGCGTTCGATTTGTTAATTGCGAACGAGGGAAATCTCGTTGGTTTTTTTTTTTTTCCTGACAAATCTCGCACGTGTGAACGAAGAGCGATTGCTCGCGCTGTTCTTATTAGCGCGACGCCAGGGACATTGAAACGCACAGGCCATTTATTGGAACGCGGTAAAAACGAAAAAAAAAATGGATCGAAATCAGCCGTGTTTTGGGTTCCAGGTTATAATGATAAATAAAAAAAGATAATAATGAATATAAAAAAATACGGGATAAGCGTACGTGGTGCATTTAGATTTTTTACACGTCAAAGGCAAGGGACAAACTCGTTTCGTTTAGCGTTCGCATCCTTTATATGAGCGGTGTGTGCATCTCGAACTGGGCCTCGATCGATTATTGTTAAATACTTTTCGCCTGATACATATAGTTTACAGTTGTACGATCGGAGCTGAGTGAAACGACTATTTTTTATATTTATGCGATTTTATATAGCGATCGGAGAGCAATATAAATAAATATATATATAAATATAGCGTTTAAAAAATTCACAATTATATATTGATACAGTATCGTAAGGCATTTCTCTCGCGCTTGCGCGCAGAGCGGGGCGTGGAAAGAAAAACTAGAGAGAGAGACAAACTAAGTTTTTTGCCATATCAATTAAATATTGAAATAGTGTTTTCATCAGCTTCACAAGGGGAAAAAAAACCAAAATTTCCACATTACTCTTTGCAGAACAAAAAAATCACGAAAAGACACACGTGAGTATCGTAGTGCGCGCACTACAAAGAGATCTCTTCCGAAATCCAGGGAGAGATATTGTAAATATATATAGAAATATAAATAAATAAATATATATATATACATAATGACGTAACTATACGAGGTTATATGAATAAAATACTGAAACACTGTGCACACGAGAGATTTGTTTCATCCCTTTCAAGTGTTATTATGTCTGATGTATACAACGGTGACGATCTTGTGTCCCAGAGAATAAAAAAAATATAAGAAAATTTCTAAGTCTGGTCATTGGAGCCGTTTGCAGGATGTTGTGCGGAAATATGTGTATATATATATATATATACAGGTTTACG
>QVNV01001248.1:0-53416 GCA_014825455.1 Pseudomyrmex pallidus | reverse complement strand
TATATATATATATATATATATATATATATATATATATATATATATATATATATATATATATATTATATACACACGGAGAAACGATTTACTCTTTCCGCGATTCCCAGAGTTTACTCTCAACTCGACCCCGCGAGTCTAACAATAAGCCCGAGAGATTATGTCGAACAACAATCCCTACCGCGTACACAACGCGGTAGGGAATACAGGCAGTTCGCGAGAGAGTATCTCTTTACGATCGCACGTATTGGGTCAGTGGAACGTTTTTTTTTTTTTTGCTGCTTACTCGCGCCGATTTTCTTCTCGTACATTCACTTGCGTAACTCATTGTCAGTAATACGCATTTCACAACTGACAATTGAGCAGGAATAAGATTTTTCTAAGCAAACATCATAATATATCGCATATCGATCTTCTTTTTGTTTCTAATTGCTGATTCCAGCAAAGTGTTAAAACGATTTTCTTGTATAAACAATCTTCCGCTTAAATCTTAAACTTAATCGCGAGCGATTAAAAATTTCACATAAAAATGACGCAAATTAAAATAAAAATACTTTACTCGTGAGAGATTTGTTAACTAGCGGTACCTTCGATTGAAACTCTTCCCTGTATATGGTGTATCTCCGCTATTCGAGATTTACATCACTATGTCATTGTCATCAACATCCGGTAGACACATGTATTTCAACGGCGAAAAATCGCGGCGCAAACAGGTTTGACGAGTACCGCATTGTAGCAAGCAAGTAGCAGACACGCTGCGCTCTCTCGCTCCCTGTGTTGCAATTTTCTATTTTGTATTTTCTATTTAGCGTATAGTTAGAATTGCCGAGCTGCAAACAAATTAATTACCGAACGTGTGTGTATGTGTGCACGCGTGTGTGTGCGTGTGCGCGCGGTTGTAACGTTTCATTGATTAAAATTACATATGCGGATTTCATTTTATTTTCCTCGTTTGCATCCGCGCGTCAAGAATATGCAAATATCTCAAAACACGTCATTAAATCCCATCGAGATGTCCATTAATTAACAGTAATTAAGCTACAATGTAGAATAATACGATGAGCAATAAATCTCGTAAATATGTGTACAAATTTATTGCTCGCGCGACCCGCGAGAATTTACACAATATAAATTTGTAATGCAACTTTGAGACTCGATTCGCATGTTTATCACTCCGCGTAATGTGTGCGCGGTAATCGATACCATAAAATCTACCTCCCGTACGTCGACATATTAGGCGGTACTGAAAGGAGCAGTTAAACGCAGATTTATTTACTACACGCGGAGATGCAAATTTATGTTGCAATGAAAGTGCCGTCCGCGCTGCGCCAATTATGCCTGGAAGACACGTGGCCGCACGCGTTCTTGCCAATCTCGCCGTAATTTCATCTCGAGCTAGACCAATCTTCGACTTGTCAAATAGACGTGATTATCGAGTTATTACGTGGGAAAATAGGCCCATTTGAGTATCAATGAACAACGTCCTGGAACAACAACGCTCGTTTAGCTGCACACAATTTTGACGTCGCCGGACATAAATAAATCCCGATTTAATCACAAACGGGAGAGAGGAGGAGAGACAGCGGAAACGCGCGTTGTTCGTAACGATCACGACGACAATCGGCCGAATCGGCTTTGCGTGATGACGGTTTTCTAGCGAGAGAGAGAGAGACAGAGAAAGAGCGCACGTTTTAACCATTTGACGGGTTCTCGATTCTCTTCTCTCTGTCGAAAAACGCGATCGAAGTCGGACAATCAACCGGATAACCGCGGGATAAAAAGCGGGAGGAGGAGAGTGGCACGAAAGAAATTTACAGCATCGACGCCGCGATAAATCAGAGCGGGGAGAAGAAGATCGTCGTCGACGGTTTCGATGGCGCGAGAAATGCGACAGTTGCCATATAAAGCGAGCTTTGCACGTAGATACAACAGTAGCCGAGTATTTGCGATCGCGAAGAGACGGAAACTGGACTGGATCTTCTTCGCGCAGCCCGCGCGGTCGCAAATGCACGAGAAAGCATCCGCGCGCGAGCGTTTATTGTTGCGCGGAGAGACGCTTCGAGAGAGCTTTCGAGTGCTCCCGCACAATGATCCTTAGAGTAGTTCCAGGCAACAATGACGGCAGCGCGCGAAAGAATCGCGCGTTGAAACGTTGATTATTATTTAAAGCAAAACGGAATTTCTATTGTTCGCGACAGTGCCGAATTAAGGGAAAATAACTTGGGCATTTCAATAATACCTCGGGAAGAAAGGGAGAAATTCTTCTATGAAATGACTTTTTTCTATCATATAATATTCTCGAACATTTTATACTCAAAATGTTCAAGAAATAATGAGAAAAATACAATTTTTCTCTCTTGACAGTTAAATTTACTCGCTTCGAGTGTGATATGTAAAACATATTTTCTCTCCCTCTTTCTCGGCAATTGCAATTTGGCGGCAATATATGGATAATTGTGGCAGCCAGATAGTACGGCGCGGAATCGAGTGATTAGAGCGCGGCTCGATTCCCGGGGGCAGATTTCGTGATAAGCGGATGCGCGGTTCGTGACACGCTCGCGGGATTGCGCGCTGCGTTTAGAGTCAGCCCAGGTAGTCGTTTGCATTGCTTGTTTGCACTCGATACAGAGACGCATTGACGTATGCCACTGACGTAGGCATTGAACGTTCGACACTTGGCCCTACCTTAACAATATCATGAATATTTACGCGGCACCTCTCACGAGGCGAAAATCAATGCACCTGCGGCAGAGAACGCACGTACCTATTCCTGTTCGCGAAACTCTCGCGCAAAGCAGCGAATCGATGTTCGTTCCTTTTCTTTTCGTTATCGCGAACCCGAGAGATTTGTCCGCGTCCCAGATACTTACGTTAATCTCGGAAGAAAACGTTTCGAAGGGAAATAAGTAGAATGCGGAAAGTCCCTCCGAACATCCACATTTCTTCGAATCTCTCTCTTGCCGGGACGAAAGTACGTAAACTCGCCATAAAGAGACGACAAACTTCCCTCTTATCGTTTTATATTATTACGGCTTATGTTATTGCGTAGTCGGGATAAACCGCGAAATAATTTAGTCGCGCGGAATACCGAATGATGTATCAACAATTATTCTCGTTACCGAATAATGTACGTTCCACATTGCTTAAATATTTCAATGTGAAGTTTCTAACCGTCGAAGTAAAAGTAAAAAAAAATTGTGCCCTATTAAGAACGTGGCGCGCGAATATACGTGCAAAAACTAGACAAGAGGAATACGAAGAGAAATAAACTCTTAAATATTTCATGACGAACGAAAGATGTGAATTACGCCATAGACTGAGGGTGAAGATGGCGGTGTTTGACGCTCTCACGGAGAGAGCACCGTTTGGGCGTTCGAGAAGAGAGACGAGGGCGAAGGACGCGGGGGATGGTAAGAGAACGTCGGATATGGTGGGTGCGGGCGCGGTGTGGCATATTACGACGTTAATACACTGCATATCAGGACACGAACAGCTGGCGAAAATCGCAATCATGTCGACTCATCCTCTCCCCAACTTTTTGTAGCTCTCATTAAAAAAAAAAAACACTGTGTTTTAAATAAAATACCTATATTAAATGCTACGAAATTTAAACGCAAAATAATTAACGGTGGAGCTAATTTTTATTTCCGATTATTGTTGCTTCTGAGAAAGAAGTGTGTTCCGCAGTTTCGTTCCGCAATGTTCAAAAAGTCAATATTCCGTCGTTCGCCGACTTTTGGACTCATTAAAAATGGCGCGCGCTCTCCTTTAAATTACATCTCTCGTTCAGGGGAGGAAATTTCGAAACGTTCATTATCCGCACGAGAGTGTGCAATCGCGCGCGCGGTGCACATCGCATGATCGCGAGAACAAAGTTCGTAAAATTAACGTAATAGCACCGTTACTACGAAATGATTGAGCTTCTGCGCGAACGGAGAAACGTGCGCCGCCGAGTCGCACTCGCGGGATTTAGAATTCCCGCGCCGATAATACAGTGATTATAGAGCGGATCGCGTAAGAGATATCGCGATATGTTCATCCGTGCGGCGCGGAGAGTCTCGCGGAATCTTGTCGCCGTCGCATAAAATTGCAATTGCGAGTTTCGTAATGTCGCAAATCTTCGGTTACACGCGAAAGACTCCCCGAAGGAGCGCGTCGCGCCCAATAATTGTGGATATGATTCCCGTAATAAAATTTCACTCTGAAATTTCCGCTCAAGGGCGCTCATAAATTTCTATAATATAAATTCCTCGTCTCTCTCTCTCTCTTTTTCTCTCTTTCTCTGTCTGCGTACAAATATGCTTCGTATACGCCCAGAATGTTTAACGTTAATATCTCTCTCCGCTCTCATAACCACACAGGAGGAGACTTGTAAAATTAGAGTTACGCGGTTGTAAACGCGGCAAACACGTCCCCGTCAATAGCGCATATCGGGAGTGCATAATCAAAAAGACGCGGAATGATCTCTTCTCGATCAAAAAACTTTTTTTTTATTACCTGCGATATGTCAATTTGTTTCGGTCCCAACCGTTTTGACTTTTTACTCGTCGCGAGATGACGATGAGTTTGGAATTAAAAAATTTTATTACCGCGCTGTACTGAGAATATTAATTTGAGAAGTACTGCGTGAAACGCAAGTGAATTATACTATGCCGCCTAAAATGTATTACTAATTTTCTTGCAAATGCCTGCTCGGTGTAGCGAGTCACGCGCATATATACATTTCTAAACCGTGCTAATACCTTAATCTGACAGTTCGTGTCAGCCCATCAAACCGATAAGAGCGACGGTTACGTAATCTTATTATACACGCGTATGTATTACAAACGACGTTACACTCCAAACGAGTGGAATCCGCACTAAATTAGCCTCATCAGATTTTCCACCCAACTCACCAACAAGTTCTCGCATTCTTCCCATATTTGGATTTCCGGGACACATCCCGCTTTGTTTCTCCGTGAATGTTGTAACTTCGACGAGAACGCGACTCGCGTTCCTCAGTTTACAGACGAATAATATATTTGTAATTTATCGTCAAAGATGAGATGAGAGAGAGAGATTCCTGTTTGTGCGAAACGCTCGAGTTGCGCGCGAACGTAATCAAAAGAAGCGGCGCGGGAGCAATGGTCAAAGAACGGCAGATGCGAACTTTCGACGGCGAATCGAAGCGTGAAGGCAATTATTATCGATAGATACTCGGAGTCGGAGCTCGTTTACTGGGGGTCGTGCGGTGTTATCCCGACGAGTTCATTTACGAGGGAGTATCGTTGGATAATTATTGCGTCGATTCTCGACGAGCGTGCGCGCCGCGCGCTCGCGTGAATGGATCGGTCGGAAAGGGAAGAGGGGAGAATTCTTGCTTAATGAGAAACGGGAAATCCTACGCAGACGACGATGACGACGACGCCGGGAATATCTGCGGCACCGAAACTTCGAATAAGCTATGCGCTGCTGTCCCGAGTTCCGTCGAGCCGGGGAGGGTATCCAACAATAAACCGTCATCGCGGGCGAAGCCAAGTTTTCCCATTATCCATTAACCTAATTAGACCAAATTTTGCAGTATTGGCTGTTCATTCGAGACGCGCTTTCCGAGTTACTTAGATACTCGAGGACTTATTGCTGCGCGTCTGTGGTTACATCTAGTAGGAATATGCATGGATTCTGCGGAATAAACACGGTGCGCGAAAAAAGCAATATACACGTCAACGACGTGTGATTTGAACGACGTGTGTAATAGTGTCGCGAAAACTAGACAAATCGAATAATTTTGAAAGTTTATTAAAAAACTATGTATACATCTGCGAAAGATATTTTTTTCTATACGCAATAATAAACTGTATTTAATGTATTTTCGAATTGTATTTTTATCGAAATGATTATTTTTCAGAAAATCACTTTCAAGACTCAATATTTTTTTAACGCAATTTCCGCGCGTAGAAAATTGACGTTGATAACCAAAACTGTTGAAATATTTTACTGTTTTTTTTTATCGCGTTTAAAAAAAATAGGATCTGTCAATCAATACACTGCGGTCGCTTCGTAAAAGCACTTTTAAAGCTTTCAAAAATAAATTAACGGAATGCGCGGGCGCGTATGTGCGTGTGTATATATCTCGGGCCAAAGCTCACATTTTAATTTCACGGTATATTGCAAATTATAACGGTTCGGAGATCAGACGCACGCGATATTAAATCCTATTGAATATAAATTACAAATGTCGAAAACAATGAGCGGAGCAACGAGTAAGAGAGATTCACGGCAGAACTGGCGCGCCCGTAAAAAGCAAACATATATATATGTTCGCGTTTATACACGGTCAGATATGCTAAACATAAATATTCGCATCTTCCATTTCGCGTATCGCGTCATGCAAGAGAAAGAAAAAAAGTGTGACACACTCAAAACGTCGTTAAAACCGCGAAAACAATTTTAAATGCTTCTTCATTTCTATGATTTTTCAGTTTTGATCGATTTATAAATAATTGTAACTTGATTAAAAAATTTTCAACTGGGTAAAAAAATCAATCACAGCTTGATGAGGCATCGTACGCGAAACACACGTTCTCTAGGAAAGTGAAGAGGATTTCGTGTTCGAATCGCGGCGAATGAATATGAATCGTCCCTGTCTGAGTCGCGTCGAACTTGCAGCGCCGCTTGCGGATGATACTGAGTTCCGAATCTGCGACGAGGGAGGGTCGCGGGAACGCTTTCGGGATTATTTTGCCAGTCGGCTTCTTAATTAACAACTTCCGAAAAGCGACGAGAGAACTCGCCGGAAGGAAGGTACGCGCGGAGGGATGAAGACGGGGGAGAAGCGAGTGTTTCTCGAATCCCTCACGGTGGATGGCACTAATTAAATCCCGACGTCAACCCACCGAAGCGAACGCGACGAAAGCGGAGCGAAGGAGAGTGCGGCCCGCGCGCACTCTTAAATGCAATCTGCATTTCATTAATTCGCCCGCCGCGCGATCCCGGAGATTTTATTCGTCCGCCGTCGCCTTGACAGAGGCTGCTCCATACATCTCGCCGCGCGCGAGATCTCTCTATTCCGCGCTGTCTAATGTCTTTGCAAACGCAAAACTATAGTAACAACGTTGTTGCAAATCACGTGGATAAAGAATGAGTTTCACGCCGCATTTAATATCAAAATACAATTCAAGCATAAAATTCGAGCACTCACGCGTATATCTTCTTTGATGTTAATAATAACAGAAATTTTTAAAGCGGAAAATAAACAGCATAATTAAAGCACTTAATTATTGCATAATAATCCACGGTATATTTTCCTAAATTGTTATATAAATTTATTAGTTATCTAATAATCATTGTGTTGTGATGCAATAGGTCACGTTGTATCAAAACATTTTACTGATTTCAAACTGACTGCAATTATCGCGGCAACCTAATATTCAATTTATTTTGCGGAATATAATTAAACGTATAATCAATTGCCAACAAATTTACTAACTCATAAACGGCGATTGACGCGTTCATCGTGCGTGCTATATTCGTAAAAGCAAAAGCGATGATCTTTTACCGCACTACGACGCCAAAACGAGAATCGGTTAACCCTCCGAGTATACGCGACTATATACGTAAGACGAGATGAAAGACGACACCGTGCGACTCTCAACGACAGCCGCGGGTAACGAGATCGTAAAACAGGTGAGCGGGTATACGAGCGGCGCGGTCGTACAAGCGACATTTCCTTCTCCCGACCGATTCAAGTGCTCCGGGGATGGGCGCCGTTTGCGCTTTTACGACAAGCACGGGAGTTCGCGGTCCGCGTATTGCACGCTCTCTCAAAACTCGGTCTTATCTCCTTTGTGCGCACTCGCGGACAAGCAGCGGTCCACCTGCTAAATTCAGTTCCCAGACGCGAGTCTGTCCTCAGTCGTCCCATTAGTATTTTTCATGGCTAACTACGTCCGCGGGAACGGACCCGCTATTATATCCCCGATCCGTTATCGTTACTTGTCCGTGCGCCGTATATCCTCGAGAATCGCTTCCTCGTTCCCGTTCCTTCGACGGAGCGGAGAGGGTCCCTCCGTCTTCGTTTCGAAAATATAGACTCGCGCGACCCGAAGATTTACGTCTCGCGTCACGTTGTATCGTTCCGCGTCGACGGTCCTTTCAACGCGATTCGATTGGGAGCCGTGGGCGACTCCGCGACTTTTGATAAACTCGTCTTAACGGACCCGCGAGATAAGAGTTTACGACTGGCTTCAAAAGAGGCGACATATAATCGCGAGCCGTAGGCGTTTCTATTGTATTTTCAAAAACCCGGAACTTATTTTTCTTCGTTCGTGTGGAAATCCTTCACAATCAAACTCCACGATCTAATCAAACACGCGTGGGAATTTCTCCACGTGTTTAATACCCGAGAAAATACTGTACAATACATATTATTGTTTAAAATAGCGTGACATCTAATTTTCGAATAATCGAATAATCAAAATTTCGCTCCCGAATGGAACTATAAATGGGCGAATTTAATGCAGCCAAGAGCGATAAGAGAAATGAGGTTTTGAGCGAATAGCGGGGAATTCTGAATATTCGACAGCGAGCGAACCAGAATTAACTGAGGGATGATTGAACAATCAAAATTTCCAAACATTCCGACCACTGGTGAACTGCTGCCGGACAAACAAGTTTAATTTATCGATGCGGTATCCGCTACATCTAGTGTTTCGCGCTCATTGTTGTTATAAACTAATAGTTAACCGTCCGTTTGCCATCGATCTCGCTTCAATATCTCGCGCGATATCGATACCGTTTACGGGAGGAGAGTAACAAGAGACTCGAGTTAACTCCGCGCGCAACTGAGGTTCTCGCTCATCATCTTGCACACCGTCGCCGATACAAATGGCTTCGTTAAGCGAACCAAACAAGATTAACATATAGAACGATCGTTTTTTCACGAAACCATCGTTACGCGATGCTCCGGTAATACGTTGCGAAAGTTCGCGAGGTCGCGCGCGATTAAATCTTCTCGCCATTTATACTTTATCACAGTAGGTGCCGAAATTTATTATCAGAGACGTCGTAAACTCGAAAGCCGTCTTCAAACGCGCAAGACATGCGAATAAGATCGTATCTTCTGCAAACACCTGGTACGACAATTTGTCATCCATAGCAGAGCTTTCGGATCCGGTATATTCCGGTTTGCGCGTCAGAACAGCTTTCAGTGAGCGCTTTAAAGTACAATTTGTCATTCCTCTTTCCCCTCTGTACCGGACAATGGCTCCTCCGCGCTCATTTTTCGTGAAATCTTCACTTCGGGCGATGCGCAAAATCAATTCCCGTCTCTCGCGTGTACGCAAATAGCGCGATAATTGTTTTTCCGATTATTAAACCGCACGAGTGAAATAACGAAAAGACATCGAGACACGTTGCGTTCAAACGCAAAAAAATATCCGGCTTAACAAACAAAAAAAATAAAGAATCATTTACCAGACATTACAAAACGCATTGGTGTTGTTCAGAAAGAAGCGCGCGAAGCAAGATAAAAATTCCAGCAAGAAAATAGCTTTACCGTGCCGGGGATCTTCAATGGTCCTGGGAGCCGCCGCGTCAGCGTACGCGCAAAGAGCGCGGCTAGTAAAATCAATGAAGGCGCAAAAAGCAAACACACAGAGAGACGCGAGTTGTATCTGGAGCGGCGAGAGACGTTGAGGAGCTTCGTCTTTCGGTCCCGCGAACTCGCTTTCCCTTCTCGTAGCCGCGCCAATTTGCACCGTTGCAACTTGAAAAAGGGCGAGACGCCTCCTCTCTCGTTCTCCCTATCTTTTTCTACCGAGCCGGCAACATTATTGCCGGAATGAGTGCAGGGTGCTCTTCGTTCAAGGAAACGCGTAGTCTGCCGTTGCGGCCGACGAGAGGAAACGCCAAAAGAAAACTAAGGGGAATGGCGAAGTTGCGGAAAACCCAACGAGTTTTCCGGCTCTGCCTCTCGCGCTCTCCTTCGTCTTCGTCCACTCTCCTGCTTTCCTCGCTATTTCATCGAGCGACGGCGCTGTCAAATCGTTCGTATGGACGACGTGGAAAACGAGCGGCAGAGAGAGAGAGAGGGTGGTACTTTCCGCGAAAAGTTAGCACGCGAAAAGTTCCCGCTCGGTTTATTTTTAAAAAAAAAAAAAAAAAAAAAAAACTAAACAAACAAAAAATCAGAATTTACTCGCTCGAAGGGACTTTAACGTGAATGCTGATTCGGAATTCATTCATTACAAAACGCGAACTTTGTGAAACCGCAGCGTCGCGCGCCGCCTGATGAAATTCGTGTTTTACGATAGAAATACCCGATAATTCGCTTTCCTTGCAACTTTCGCCAAAGTTCGATAAAACCACCAACAGTTTTCGAAACGGTACGGACGATGACACGGTTACGTAATCTCTCTTATTAAAAAAAACTCGCGACGAATGTGTGTACATATTCAAAATTTTTGCTGAATTTTAATATATAAATGATATTTCAGCAAGATTTATAATTGCCGCGACACCCCGAAGATCCGAGCAATATAATACGGCGTCATATATACAATCCAAGAACCGGCGCAGAAGTTTAAATTTCATTAATGCCATTTTTTAAAAGAACCGCGAATGGCCGAATATAACGTCGTCTCGCGACAGACAAGATTTATCCTCTGTGAATAGCGAGCTTCCGAATTTAGAATCGCGGCGGCGACGGCGATGAAAGGCGTTTCATTACTTCAGCAGACGGAGTAACGTTTCAGGCGAACGTTGAAATTCGCGCACGCGGAAAACGAGATGAAAAAAGATGTCACAAGTTAATTTTCGCGCGACGCGAAGCGCGAACCCGACAATCACGCCTTTTCACTCCTCGAGACAATTGCTATTAAAGGATAATGTGTAATACACACATTTCCGATGTTTTCCAAACACGTGACACACAAACGAGAAGCAATTTGTGTTGTGATATCTACGGCGAAGGGATGCACATCTCGCGTGTTCGACGAAACGCGCGAGAGTCGCGAAGCAATAATCTCTCTTTTGTTCTTGTTCCATAATTAAAATCACAGTTGAAATTTAATATCGCCCTCATAATTTTTCAGGCGCGTCGTCCGCCGGAGCGCCCTCGGGATTCGCCTCGTCGGGATTCCTGCCACGATTTCGGTATAAATCTAAAGGAATATAATTTTTATAATATGAAAAAATTCCGAACAGGGTGACCCATATTTCACGACCCCGTGGCCGGACGGGGCGGGACGCGCGCACGTCTCTCGTTAAATCAAGGCTATTTATTCTGGCCTCCGCCGACAGCTCTTCGGGCTCTCTGTACCCTCCGAATGACGTGCCTCTTCAAAGAGGCGTTTGTAAATAAGGCTTGGTTTACTCTCCTCAAGCAGAGAGAAATAAAGAGAGAGGGAGGAAGGAAGAGAGGAAGAAAGAGGGAGAAAGAGAGAAAAGCAAGATTCTCCCCGTTCTCCGCGACGTCTCGTTGCGTTTCGCGTCAAGTTAAAGTGATTTCTGCATTATAACGCAACGTGACGTCGTCGTCGGCGGGGAATAGTGAATTCTGCGCAGATTGCGCCGCCATAAAGAATCTGCATAATCTCGCGGTGCGGTCATAACCCTCCTCCACGACAAATATTTTTACGCGTCGAGCGTTTCCGCGACAGAATAAACCGGCCTCGCTGTTAAATTCGCGCATTATGCGAATTTTTACAGCCTTTTACAAGACAATTTGCTGATACTCCTCCTTTTCAAATTGAACGTATATAAAAGGACGCGCTAATACGTCCTCTCGCTGTTCGAATGTAAGTTTTGCATTTTTCGTCGGATTTGCCGCTCGCGAAAGTACACTTCCGCGCGTAAACAGGAACATTTGCCACGCCACGGTTTTATTACCGTCTGAAATAAAAATAAGAAACAAAAAAGAAAAAAAAAGAACGGAAAAATCCTGGAACGAGAGTTGAAATTTATGCTCCGCGGCGAATCTCGCTACCTGCACAATACTGTGTGTGTGCGCGCGCTTTATGCTTAAGCATCTACTTGAAATATATATTACCGCTAGAACGTTTACTCATGCTAAATGCTCGGCGCATTGAATTTTTATGAAGGTAAACTTTCGAGAATTTTTAATTATTTAAAAAAGTTTATACTCCCTCTCTGTTTCTCTCCAAAGAACTATTAGCTCTCCCGACAACAAAAAACTTCACGCAACTTTATATTTATGGAAATAGTCACGTATAACGATGATAAATATTTATATACTCTTGGTGATAGCATTATATATTTATAAAAGCCTACTTCTTACGCGAAAAACAGTAAAGCTTACTTAAAAACTCAATGAGCACTTCGAGTAATTACAAAATCTGAGCTCACTTAATATATATCTTCGTAATTTAGAGTGTAAGAAACAATTCCGCCACAAAATACAAATATAAATCAAACGGGAACATAGTTGCAGATAAATGTTTTTTTTTTTTTTGTTGTGTTCGGTTAAGAAAAATGGAAGGTAGCTAAAAACATTTGCATTCACTTTCCATTTAAATTCCATTTTCCTGGCCAGCCTCCGCCTCGTAGATGTTTTGCATCGGCCCATAAATTTCAAAAGGAATAAAACAACGTTTCGCGTAACGTTTTAGAGATTATTCATTTGTAACAGTTTACCGAAATAACAGCACTGGTTATACGTTCATGTATGTACGCGTCTATGTATATATATATTATACACATGCACAGGGATTATATTCGAAATATAATTCAAAGCAAATATTATATTTTCTAATCCAATTTGGAAAATTCGATTCGTAAATATTAATTCAGTCAGTTTTGCAGATTTTCGACGAGAAAATCGAGACAAAACGATGAACATATGCAATTTTCTCGAATAATTCTCGTATCAAGTGCGCAAGCACACGCGAGTTCAATATGATAGTAACACAAATAACAGTCTGCGAAAAAAAAACCCTCGTTGAGAGAGAAAATTCACATTTCTAATTTCGCGTGATCCCGTTTGTGCTCGCCGAGCGGTCAGACGTGTTTTATATCACATGCACCTTCACGCTTATATTGTCCGTGCAAAACATTGTCAACGATGTAATTTGCAGCCCCATCGTGTTAAAGCGCAAGCTACACAAGTGCGCGGTATAGTGACTATTGTAGCAAAAGAGAAAGAAAATTAAAAACGAAAGGACGGAATAACGCGACGCGTTAATGAGATGCGAAACTCGCAGGTTTATTTTAAAATAAAAGGCAAACTTTGAACCTCTCTCGTTGTGTCCTCCTCGTTGTCGCGCTCGATCACTTTGCGCGCGCGCACCGCCCGCTTGTCTCTCTCTCTCGATGTACCGTATGTACACGTTGCATAATGCAGCGCGCTTTACCGAGGCGATAATTTATCCAATCACCGCACTGTCAGTTATAATCAACCGATTCCATTGGCCATCGATTTATCCTAATGAAACGTGATCGTTATTTATCGCCATTTTCAATCGCGCGCGCATCGGGAGTTCCCACCTTCCTCAGTCGATTTTTCCGTATAGCGCGGCTTTTCCACGCTCGCGAAAGATCCGCGCGGATAAAAACTAAACGAGCCATAGCGTGCGGCGCGATAAAGGTCAATTTTCTGAATACCAAGGTGAGAAGCTTGCACGCGGAGAACAGTCGCGATAATCGCCGCGCTTGTGCGCGCGTGTGGTGTGCACTTCGGCGTATCCATTTCGCAAAGTAATAGTGCATAACTCATCGCTCGGATAAATGAAATGCTCGCGAGTGGGATCCAGAAAGGTATAAATCGAGCAGATCAATTTGCTTTCATCAGAGCACAATGCGGCGAGTAATCATGTTGCAAACAAATTCTATTCCGATATACACTCGCTCGCAATCTGCAAACGCGATGTTTTCGTAATTATCGACATTTTAAACAAACGCGTACAAATATATTCCATTGGAAACAAACCAAACGCGCGCCCGAGAATTAACATTTTACTGATGAAGCAGTACGTGAAGTAAAAATAAAATCGCGTTGAATTGCATTTGTGAGAAAAATACTTTTTTGGGTCGACTTTCGTGAAGAGAATCTCTCTCTTTCTCTCATAGTGATCACTGTATTCTCGTAAAATCTAAATCTATATCTCTCGCTTGTAAAAAAAAATATATAAAATATTTTTCTCGTCATTGTGTAAAATTACAAATAATGCATTCAGTGCACGACCCACTCCCTAAATCAGTAGATGTCCTTTTTTGAACATATTTTGTTTCCGAAGATATTAACTTGATTATCTCACAACTCACGCACACAAGTACGTCCCTTTTACCCTTCGTGTCAGAACAAAATTTTGAAATAGAATCGGGAGATGTGCATCATATATCTTGAGAGCTCTCGCAATTCTGTACACGATCGCGCGCTATATAATTCACAAGTGTTCGTCAATAAATTCTATGTTTCGAAACACAAAGACGAAGGTAAAGATCGGGACCGTACACTTCATCAGCGTTGAGCTACGCCGCCGTCTGTTATTATTTCAGTAGGAAACGACGCATTAATTTGCCGAGCGTCCCTTATCACTGACATTTCATTTGTCACCGGCTTGTACTATAAATGTCAGTTGAGGGTGGTTCGCCAAGAAGCTTTTCGAGCACAAACTCGCGTCTTGCGCGTCAGATGGGTAGCGACGACAAGTCGGCGTGCAGACCAAGTTTACGCTTGCTTGAGGGAGATGGAAGTCGTCTGTTTCTCCCTCCGCATCAGCGGGTGTCCTTAAAGCCGACACTGTGCTTAAACGTATTCCTTCTCCGGCAATGCTTGCACGTTGCAGTAAATCATCTCTTCCACGCAAAAAAGGGGTGGTAAGCTCATTCTATCGAAAAACTTCGGAAATTGATGACACAAAAATTACCACAACAATGGAATCTCTCTCCGATATATTATAGATCGTAATATTGGAATTTTTAAATGTAAAAAATACTTTTGCGTAGTTTTTATAAGCTTAATAGAATTATACACAGCTGTGTGAAATGTAACGCAGCAATCCCTGTTCTTGCTGCGCGAGCGATACATCCGACTTTCTTCCAAGCCGAAGAGCAATCCGCTAATTCTGCAAGATAACCCAACTGCTTTTCTTGGGAGAGCGAAAGGAGATGAATTCCGCTCGACGATTCCGCCGCGCCGGGGGAGTGGGAGCGGATGAGAAGGAGGAGAAGACCGGGGCTGGGTAATTAACCGATGTTCCGATTCGCGGAAGCGGAGCCTAGTATTCGCGCAGTCGGACCCCGGAAACCGCGGGCGATCGTGGCCGGAATCCAAACGCAATTAGTTACACGCGCGGCGGGTTAGGTGCAAGGCCAGGGCTGCTCCTATCTTCTCCTCGTGCATATACACGCTCGGTCCCTCGTGTACCCGCATATACGCGCCTTTATGTGTAGAATACGTTACGCGTGCGTGTGTATATACGACCACATACACACACTCACACACATATGTGCAGCCGTAACGACGGCAGTGCTGAGCGGTCGGTCGAGCTGCGGAGAGAGATCTTTCGCCTTCCCCCTTTTACGGTGCTTCGACCTTCCAGCGCGGCCATCGGGAGCCTCTTTCCACCCTTCCCTAAAAAATTTCCTAGTTACACACCGCCCGTACGTACACACAGAGCGCGCGAGAAATAAACACACGAGCGGGGAAAGACCGGACGCGAGGATTCTTGACGGCGTAATGATGTTCTCTCCCTTTAACAGGATCCACGGCTGTCGCCGCCGCGTTGTCCGAGGTAACGGTCAGACAGGAAACTACGCGAAAGCGCCGATCTTATTAATGACGATGATACGGTGTCGACGAAAACAGACACGTGATGATCATGATATAAACGAGGGATTGCGTCATTACGACGGGAAAGCGTAAAATGGGTTAATAGCCGTATCAAATATAGATGTTTGCAGCTCGCGGTATAAACGCTTGTTTTATGGCGCGCGAAACATTGCGGAGAAGTCTTATAATTATCTTCGGAATCTCGAAAAAAACACGAAATGTTTATTTGATCGTTCAATAACGACATATCTATCGATTTTTATCGCGTAATTATTTAAAAGTCGAGATAAAATAATTTGTGTCATGTGTGATGTACAGAAATGAATCTCGAAACACAGATTTACGAGAACATAATATCGCAAGATGTACACGTGCCGAAGAATGAGCAACACTCCGCGGTGAGGCATTACTCAGTGCGGCAGAATTGTGTTTTGCTATCAGGAAAGCGAAATTATTCCATTACGCAAATTTCCAAGCGTTCTCTCTCTCTCTCTCTCTCTTTCTCACTCGGAGCCTCGGATGCCTTTAAGCCGACGGGGATTGTTTCCCCGTGAACGCGACGGTGGAAAATTACTTTTCGCTCACGCGCAATCGCCCTCGTACGCCGCCAAGTTGCGTATTCCGCGCGCGGTCGCAATCTTGGCGACAGCGGCGGTCTCGCCCTCGCATAGTTCCCCTGTCCTACATACACACATATACACCACCCTCGTGAAAACCTCGCGCGACTTCGCGCCCCGGGTCCGCTAAGTGAATGCATAAATTTTCCCGCCGTTTGTTTTAAGCCTCTCGACGCACTCGCGTTACACACCCTCGCCGACACAATAACGCGACCTGTTTCTTCGTGCTTTACGACTCGCCTTCTCGGCGTCTACCGTAAATGGGCTAATAAACAGACTCGGGATTTAATATCGACGAGGGAGCAAGAGAAAGAGAGAGAGAGGGAGTTTCTCTCCATCGTTTTCCCGTATTCCGGAGACCGACATCCCTCTGGATCTCCGCGAATCCGTCTGATTCTCCCTGTTTTCGTTCTCCTTCTCCTCGCTCGCGTCTACACCAACACGTCTACATCCACTTACACAACCTCCGTTTGCCGCCGGTGCTCCCTGGAATGGGTTAAGACTCCCTTGCAACGATCACGCTCACCCCCCGCGCCCCAGGTCGGCACTCACAGAGCTCCGGCGACCGCATCCACCCCCGCAGCCGAGAGACTGTGTGATGTACGAGGTGAATTAATAACACCCACTCGGTGGTCCGACGTAGACATACATATATGCATGCGCGGTAACGTACATACGGCGGCGATATGTATTCGGCTTTTACATAGGGAGAGATATAGGTACGAATATATAATATCAGATCTCCGGCGTGCGCGCGCGCGATGCAAAAAACACTTCCGCCTTGGGGGCGCATAATGTTCTCCCGCAAATGTTTCTCGCCGGATCCACGGGGGTTGATATTTCTTCCCCCGAGAAGTTATAATTTTCGTTTGCGCGCGCGGTCTGCCGAGATAACTTGCGGGATTTCAGAAATATATCGCGATGCGATTATCTCACGTGACTCAGTCGTGACCTATCCAATGGTGCGTATTTTAATTAATTAATTACACGAGCACGACCTCGCGTACCCGATTAATTATTTTTAAACCACCGTCGCGTATTGTAAAATTTGAAACACCGATTTTATCTACTTTAATTTTTAAATTTACGAATATGTGTGTAAAAGTTGAATAAAAAATAAAATAAATAAATTTGTAATTATATATGTATATATAAAATTGTGTTATACAGTCGTTATTACAAACAGATGTTACAATACAACTTTGTTTTATATCGTACTGCGCTCTTGTAGAGACGAATCGTGGGAAGAATTGCTCCAAAGTTTCGACGAGATCCACAATGGGATAAGACTGAGTTACGAGGGAAAATAGTGTCGTTAGAATCACGCGATAGCGGCAGCTTCGGTGTTATTGTACTACTTGGAGCTGGATCGTGAGAGATAGGTGTGCGAGGGTATAAAGAGTCGGGAAATGTTGGTACGAAGAGGAAAACCGTCGAGGGTTTTATTTGAGTCGATGTTGTTTCGCGCAGAAACAAGTTATGAAGTTAAGTGAGAGAGAGAGAGTTCGGTTTCTTACTTTGACGCATTACAGTTCGGTTACGTTGTACACCAACTTATTTTCTTCTAACAAAGACGAACAAGTGGAAAGATATTCCGCTTCGTGCGTCGTATATTTTATATTGTTTGAAAAAAACGTGAAGATATTTTTTTATTAAAAAAAAATATCGAAACGCAAATAAGTATTACATATATATCTTATACTTCCAACATAACGATTGGTTTGCTCGTTAAAAATCTCATAACACAAAAAAAAAACGATAAATTTTTTCTTCGACACAAAATCGCACAATATTAATTTCAAACATATTCTTTAATTTTGATTAAAAATCTCAACACACACACACAGCCTATTTTACGATAAATCGCGAGATTAAAATCCCGAGCACCTCTCGGCAGTATCCGTTTCCTTCGTGCGCGCTCGAGTTTTCGCGTGCTCCGCATTAAAAAATATTACTATCACGCGGCTTCTTGGCGTCGTCGGATCCGGCGAGACCGCAGTGCACCGCGTACAAGAAAAAGCGTCCCGGTGAAAGCGTGACTTAGCACACCCGGCCGCGTTTTGTATTCGTCCGGTAACCCGGAGAATTAATTTACGCGGACTCCTAAGTGCCGCGATGAAGATTGAGGGTGTCTGGCCCGAACTCCGTCGAGAGAGACCGCAGGAGTATTTTCGCGCCAAGACGCGTCGTGTCGCGGAGGATCTCGAGGGGATTCAGCGATCCGTAGTCGAGCAGCGATTTGCATTTCATCCCGTGTTCCGGTGGCGGCGCGAGGAAAGGAGAGGAAGGGGGAATTCTGTCGATCGCTGAATTACTTACCTGTCCACGTACACCGTCACAGCGAACGAGAGACAGAAGCAAGAATTACAAACGCCGACTATTCGCGCGGGGTAACGCGCGCGTTTTAGTATGCGGAACAAAACCGCACGGGAAATTACATGTACATACCTCGAAAATGAATGCGAAATGATGTGCCCGGTACGCAGTCGGAAAATTTCATCAAAACTGTCAATAGTGAAGGCGGCTTAAAACGATTTGCAGCCGTTATAAATCGTCAATTTTTTTTAGAAACATTTCCCGTACGTATCATAGCCAACTTTTACATATCGGAAAAATTTTTGAATACAGCTTTAATTTGTTCTGGTTTTTTCCGAGTTCGATAAAATACGCACTCGCACACATCGCGCGTTTATGCATCGAAAAATCAACGCGATGCCAACGGCAAATAACACAGCGTTGCGTGTGTGCGTGCAAAATCAACTACTACGGGCAATAAGCGCCCGATGCGCAAAATATAACTCGTTGAACAATGTCGGCTGAATACAAAATTCAAATATGAAGCCCGTTGGAAACGTGCGGGAAACTCATGAAACTATATTACGATCGCTGTAAGAAGATTCATTCGGCGTTTTCTCGGTCTGTTTTATTCTCATTAAAAAAAAAGAAAAAGAAATTTGCGATATTTGCGTAAAACGAGCGTGACACGCGAAACAATTGTTATATTTTCTATTAAATCACAACGACGCAACCAACTTGAGATAAAAAATATATAATCTCTCCAAATTTCTCAAGCGGTAGCTCACTCATGCTCAGTTATTTAATAGCAATTTCGCTCGGGTCTGCCTCTGAACTGGAGCAACGCACGGATATTGAAAGTTTCTGATTTGAACAAATCGCGTGGCTTGAACGTGTATCCAATGCTTGAGGCAAGTCAGGCGAAGTTCGATCGACGCTGCACGTGTCGGCAAGTTGGAAATTTTCAACTCACGCGCCGGAAAGGAAAAAAAAGCAGCGGCGAGCGAGAACGAGAGACAAAGAGGCAGAGAACAAGAGATATAAATAATGAAAGAGGGAAATAGGGAAAGGCGGGGAAAGGGAGAGACGACAAGGGTAGCAAACGAAGGCCAGAGAAGGTGTGCGCGCGAAGGCGAAGGCTGATTGCCGCACACGCCGTGTCACGTGAGAAAGGAGAGTAGACCTCGCTTCCGAGGATTGATAAGGGGCGCGAGCGCGATACGCCGACTGGCAGCTCAATCTGCCTCTTATTCTGCGATACAATAGTCCGATACCGTAACCGGACATACGCCCCGTTTATCGATCGCTTCGATCGACAAAACTTTCGTTTTCGCCACGACGGACGTTTCTCGCTCGATCATCGCTCAATCGCGAGGTGAGACTCTGGGTTAACGTTTGCGCGAGAGTTTCGCCGCTGCCGCTTCGAGAGCTGCATTTCTCGAACATCAACGATCGTGACTCGATAATACCACGCGATATAGGAACACTGACGATGACTCATTGCTACGAGAGTAAAAGTTATGCCTCGCGGCGCTGCTCATGACATACGTATGCGCAGCCGCGCAAATGTGCCGCGATATCAATAAGAAGATAATGCGCGAATTGAAACACGCGCGTTAAAGCGCGTTGCTCACGCAGTCGCCAGCTCTATAATATGATAAACAGTTTGAAAACATTTTTCTTAAAAAAAAACCTTACAATATAAAATAACATTTTCTAAGTAAGAGCCATTTGAGACATTAACGGGAGGGAATCAAATTTATCTTCCTTAAATAGGCCATAAAATTTTCCGATAAATAGTTTATGCCTGGGAATTGCTGTAAACCTCAAGTTTTATGAGTAATTTAGTTTTTGTTGGTGATGTGCTCGGGAATATGAAGGCGCGACTGCAATTCGGAAAGTACTCAAACGTCTCGAATACATTTTACGCGCGTTATCGAACATCCAAGCACACACCTGGTCAAAGCCTCGGCTGTTTGGCGAGCCGAACCGACACTTTGACCATGTCATACGCAGCTGTCTCTACGACATGTAGGTAGTGGCTGGATGGATGTATACATAATTGATACGTACGCGGTAATACACGGCGATATATACACGCGTTGCGCATGCGAGGAAGCTACGAGGTTCACACGAGAAGCCGAGGTCCACAAGCCGAGGAGAACGCGCATCCCCGACTAAAGCTTGCGAATCACGTGCAGTAAAACTGATACCAGGGGCCACTTCATTGCAGCCCGAGGCGGGCTCCCTTAAGAACGATCATAATAAAGCCAGCGCCGCCGCTACCACCACTATCACACCACCATCATCCGAGAATACGCGAACGTAACACGCTCCTGTGGATTCGCCACCAACACAGGCGCGCGGTAGAAAACGCGGAAGGCACAATATCGCGCGACGGGCGCGGTTCAAGTCTGGGCGTCTCTTAAGAGATACTCGAGTTTACAGTTGGCTCGGGAGGATAATAGCGCGAAAGGATGCGCCGCGGCTGTGGTGATTCTTAACGGGCGAAGTCACGCGCGGACGTGGAAAATAAGTGAAAACGACATAACTTTAGAATTGCTCCTCCTCTCTTCTGGTTATAGCGCGCGCGAGTTTCGCCGAGAGAGAGAGAGAGAGAGGAGAGGGAGGAACGGTTTGATTAAGATTTTCATTTCTACGCGAAATGCCCAGATTCCTGTTTCTCTTCCTCTTTGTAAGTGTGATATCTCAGGGGACGAAGTTTTTAGAACATTTAGAATCTCGCGAAGTTTGTTAATTGCTACTAACATGCAATGCGCACGCTGTATTCTATCAAATAGCGGAAGAGCTCGTTTCTCACGCTCCATAAAAGGGTTAATGCCGGCATCGCCTTCACTGCAATTTTCTCGTTACGTTCGACTCGAGGGAAAATAGTAACATCGCGCGCGAATAAACGGACCTTCATAAAAGAGTTAACGGTAAAGCTTCAGGATTTACGATACACTCGTGTGGCAAATACATATCTATTTAAAAGAATGAAAAAATACGGATAGTTAGAATACATCTACACGCCTCGAAGTACGTTTTTATAAATATTCGGTTTCTCTTTCGGTCAGAAAAAAATTTCAAATACGTTTTCCGAATAGAAAAGATGAATTTCATCCCGCAATGCAGCTTCTATGCAACAGAAATTCTGCGGAAACAAAGGATTGGTCTACATCTTTCAACGTCTATTTAACCAGCAGAGTAAAGAGAGGAAGAAGAAGAAAGAGAGAGAATTTCTCTTTAAATATTAACTACACTTCACGTAGTTTGCCCACTTTGCGCAATCATAAATTTAAGCTGCCCATTTTCTCCGACCACGAGAACGAACATTCTCCATTATCACCTAACTAAAGTATCGCGGGGGAGGAAGGGGTTGTATTGTTTTTTTGAACTTTGAAGCGACACACAATCGCGCGCGGTCGACAAGAGAGGGTAATGAAAATTCGCGCAAACTTGCGAATTTGATGATAACAAGAGACCTGAAGATTAAAACTATCCAGAGACAAAGGGGATGAAATATGTGATCGGCAACGGGTAAATCAGACAACTGTCACGCGTGCCAAAAAAGAACGTAATCTCAGAAGACACAGATGGAGAGAGGTGTGATGGCTTTCGAGATGCTCTCTCACTCTCTTCAGATCCACTTGAAATGTGAGAGCCAATTAACTAATTATCGGGCTGGCATAATCGAGGCCGGCAAGTTGGCATTAATTGCACGATCAAAGGACATGCGCGCCGTTTGCGACCGGGAATATGTAATCTCGCAGCGGTTCTGCAGCGAGGAAACGCTTCAGCGTCGAGAGATTTTCCTTCTGCGCGTATTTCATTCGGAAGAAAAGGAAAGGAGAGTGGACGCGCTTTTCTTTCTCTACTGGTGCTTCCCAAGGGGCATAAAATATCACACGTGAAACATAGCTTTAGAGAACGGAATACCATTGAGAAACGCGTTGACGTTCGTCTTCACGACTTTTATACAAACCGATGCGACTGCTGCTTCGTTCTTCCTACTTTGAAGGCAGCGTCAGATTTTTACGGGCCGCGATCATAAAAGTACGTCATAAAGCACGGAGGAGAAACAGTTGTCCGTCGCGTTTTGATCCGTTTGCATATTCGAAAATAAAATGCCTTCCGAAATTGAATTTTCAATATGTTTCGCGCGCGTGAGATTGTCTCCATTCTAAAAAATTAATAACAAAAAAAAAGGAAGGGATTTAATGTTTACTGAAGATCACATTGATTGGAATGGTTTAAATATATCAAATATTGAAGATACAATTATCATAATCGGAAGCACGACTATGGTCTTTGCGTTCGGCAAATTAAAAGACAACACCGTTCCCTGTTTACCTTCAAACTTGTAATCATTAAAAGCTGCGAACTGAATATCAACCTCTCAATTAAAAATTCAATCGCCATCATGATTTTCATAATCGGAACAATATCGGAAAAATTTCAATTTATATCGAAGAGGTATTGGAGAAAAAAATCAAAAGAAAAAAAAATTAATATATCGGATCGAAATATATTACGCGCAATGAAGATATCTTCGGGTTTCAAAGTAACTTCTACAATGTTCCGTAGAAGTTAGTTAGGTTAGGAGAGTTTCGATTTTAGTTAAAGTTTCGCGTTTCGCCGAACTAGTCCTAAGTCAGACTAAGAATGCCAGGAAGTCTCGAGTGCGATTGCAAAGTCACTGTTGAGGTCGGAATTAACTATCTCTATTGTCGGTTTTACATGTTTAATTAAGCGTGCACAATATTTCTTTATACGCAATGAAAGAAGCCGCTACCTTTAAATTTGTTCCGAGTGTTTTGATAATTTTCTCCGATGCGCGAGTTGGAGTATTCCGTATAGGGTGCGGATTCCCTAAGATTCGATTTTTTCTATATAATCAACGCGTCGAATTTAATTACACACGTTGTCTGAAAAACCTCTGTGACGAATCAAACGATTTCAACCGCTACCTTTTGGATCGCGAGCCGAACTGACCAAACGTGTGAGTGTCGAGAAAAACTGAAAATTAGATTTGGTTTCTTCCGACCGGTCCGCAGAAATCACGGGTACCCATATTCGAGAGTTAACGCGATTTCAGCGCGAGATATTCGCCGGGCCGTTCATCACGGCCCTCGAGAGTCGAGCTAAAACCCCGGGAGTTCCACATCGCGCAGAAAATGTATGAAGTCCTCGAGAGATCTTTCCTGTACTTCGCGATTTATCATTTGAGCCCGCCATTTTGCCGCCGCGCATACACCTACTACCTCGTTCGGCCAAAAATTCTCTCTCTCTCTCTCTCTTTCTCTCTCGGTCGTTCGCTGTCGACGAGAAACCGTGTATCGAATTTTCGGGAAAGTTTGAAGCTCACAAAATCGGTGCTAATTTCGAAACTGCGCTGCAGCAAACTATATCTTCCTTTCGATCCTTCTTGCCCTCGTCAGTCGGCGAGAAAGCGGAGATCGGCGAAAAGCGATCCACGGAATCTTCACTTAATTATACTTCAGCAAATTAACTAATTATCTTTTTCTCCTTGTTCGCACTCGTGCTGTTCCCGGTATATTCCTTCATCCCCTCTTCTTCCTTACCTTCGTTGTTCTTTTAATTTAACAGCTCGAGTGCGTTCGTCTAGTGCAGTTTCTCGGTCGATATTCCTGTCCGCTTTCATCGTAACTATAGCAACGGTGGTTCAACGATGAGAAAGAGAGAGAGAGAGAGAGACCGTTCTCTTTCTTCATCTCTCACTCGTTTGCTTCGCGCAAAGATTCGTCTTTAATTATAATCTTTGACCCATCACGAGCTTCGTTCGCGCGCCGATTGCTTTCGACGTCGTAACGATCTCTTTGTCTAATGCGATCAAGCTCGATCTCTCCTCCTCTTTCGTTCCTTCGTCCGGCAGCTAAATGGACGTGGCGAGCGGTGTCGACGTAGCGAGATTTAGGTCGGCTATTTATATCCCTCGTCTGTCAATCCGTTAAATCAGAGATGGATCGACGCGATTTTTCGCGACGTTAAAGTGCCGCCGAGAGATTCGTTATAACACTTATGTGACAAAATCGAGCATGTCGCCGCCGCGACGTTCGATATTCTATATATTCGACTAATACGTCCGATTTCTTGTTCGTGTTAATAAATCATTAATCGTCACTGTGAGGAATTTTTTCAGAATGTTTTACGGCAACGGCTGTACTACGTGTGCTTGCTAGCGATTGCCGTGCTCGCTATTTGTCGGCACTTGCTTTCCACAACTCAGAACGCGTCAAACTCCGAATTTAATTAGTTCTCTGGGATTCAGTCTAGTGGGTTAAAATCGTCCGCTAAAAGTTTCCGACACTTTTAATTTAAATTCGGTTTCATATCTGAAAGACGTAGAAGAAGGTAGATAGAAAAGCGGCACGGTTGCCGGCACCTCGAATAACATCATACAAATCGTGTCCTCCCATTAATTAAATTCCTCCCAAGAAGTTTTACAACGCGATAGATACCGCGACGGTTCATTAGATCCGAATCGACACGCGAGATCGAAAATAGTTTCGCGCTCTCCTTCGCTTTTGCACGAGACGGCGGCGAGGCTCGAGTTACTACGTCTTGGTGTGTCGCGAATCGAGCAGCAATTTTTTTTTTGTTCGTCGAAACGAACGATTTCATATCAGGGAAAGAGAAACATTTGTACACTTTCTTTTTATAGTTACATAAATTTGTAAATTAAAAAAATTATAGACACTGACGACTCATTCCATATGAATGAGATGAATTTCCTTTTAGTCGCTTCTTAAATTACGACACGCTGGGAAGGCGATGGATATGTTCCCTTTCCTCATTTACAAAAGGTTTTTATTATTATATACACATCATTATTAATATTTCTCGAATATTTGGTCGAAAACGCTATTTACACAAGGGTATGGCAGTAGTGCGCGTTGCGTACTAAAACTCGGAGAACGTCACAGAGTTTTTCGTCTCTTCTCTTTCGAGTGGTTTGCGCGAGAGCACACATTGTGCGGCGTTAAAACGTCGTCGTCGCGCGCGGTATAATATCACGTGCAGATGAGTGTCGGGAGTAGAGTCGCGGTTCTCTCTCTCTCTGTGTGTGTGTAATATGCGCAATGCCACCACCACCGTGAGAGAGAAAGCACGCTAGGCCGGCTAAAGTCAAAAGTGTAAAAGCTTGCGCTTTCCAGCCGATTTCATCCTTTCGCTTTTATCGTGCGGCGACACGGGAGAGAAGAACAAGAGAGAGAGAGAGAGAGGTCTCCGGCCACGGTTCACGACACGTTTTAACTTGCAGCCGGCGGTGCATCTACGTGGTCAGGGCACGCGAGGAGCGAGCCAAAGCTCCGGGAGAATGGAGTCTTGAATTGAACCTAAATCCGATTTATATCAGAAAAGCAGTCATTGTGCGCTATATCTATAATCTCTTCAAAAGCTCTGGACATCGTAATTGGAGCGTGTCTAAAGAAGCTGCTTCCTTTTCCGCGCCCTTCTCCGTCTTTTTCTTCGACGGCTTACCTCGTCGGAGAAAAATTTGGCGGAATTAAATGACCGGCGGCGCGGCGGAGAGAATTATCGAGCAAGACGCTCGAGTCTCGTTTCTTACTTGCGCGATCATTTTTAAAGATACAAGACCGTATTTTAAATTGAAGCTAAAATCCGATATTACGAATCATCACACTGTTATTTAAATTAAACGGATAATTAACGCGTGCATATATTTGCGTTAAGCGTGCGAACAGAAAAAAAACTACAAACTGCAGGAGCACAAATCGAATCCCATTTATCGGGAAAAAGAGAACACATCGCCGTACTCGGAGCGTGCCGTTTGATACATTGTTAACGAACCGTGCGTTAATTATGTGCCACATGAGAATGTAATTAGAGCACTTCGCGTTTGATCGTAACATCGCGCACACGACAATCATTGAGGTGGGAGGGTAAGGGAGAGCAAGAGCGAATTGCAACCAGCTACACTTCACCGTCAAAGCTATTCAAGTTCCGGGTGCGGGTATTAATTTGTAATTAGCGCCTAATCGATACAGGACACATTGTGTGTGCGCGCGCGAACATTTCGGCTGCGAGCTGCAGTTCGTGCGTGTATGTTACACAACGCTACGTTTCTTACGGTTCTACAAATATGCATTATTCGCGGTGCGCACGTCGTTGTTCGAGGTGCGCGCGCTTTTCACGAAGATTTCGAGCTCGTAGAAGTCTACATTATGTCGGGTTAAAGCGCACTTTAGCACGATAAAAGAAAGATACGGGAGTGCTTTTGAAAACTGGCGTAAATACTAATTAGTTTCAGCTGGCTAGCGCGCGCCACTCTTCTCGCTCACCTCGCAAAAGAGCGTCGAGTGTTTTTGCGCCGAGAAGCAACAGAAGAAGAAAAGAGGAAGAGAAGAAGAAAGAAGAAGTGCAAGAAAAATGCGAGACGTAAAATGCGCGCGCGCGCGCGCTCGTTTTTATATCGCAATGTGTACACGTTTTACGAGACGAGTACTGGTGTGTGTGTGCGCGCGTCTGTGAAAAAGCGCACCTAAAACGCCCAGACGTCGACAAATTTCTACTTCCAGGATTTTTAAAAATGCCGGCTCGCTCTCCAATTCGGAGTCGTGCTCCCAAAGAGCGTGATTCCCGACGGCGGCGTGTGCGTTCTCGACATTGCGCGACGACCGGTTCGCCAAATATCTACAGGTTGTTCGACCACAGCACGTACATTGTTCGCGGATAAACATACCGATTTCGTTAGCGGTCTGGCCGGTCGCCAAAACATTTACGGTTAACACGGGAAAGTTGCAACACTTTTGGAATGCAAATTCGGCATGTATGTAATTCGCATCGATTAACATAATATTCGCGCAACTTTGCGATACAGATCAGACGCGCCGAATTAAATTGTCACGAAAAGAATACACATTTAAGTATGTAAATAACCTACATGTGAATTACTATCTAAATACCGTCTCTCATTACTCGTTCCAATAACTTTTCTTTCTCAAACAAAGCGCTCCGATATATAGTCGCGAATTACAAGCGATCGGAAACAATCTCTTTTTTTTCCCCCACTTGTCCACGTGCCAATTAAATCGCTCAACTAGGGAGAAACAGTAGTGAAATCTTCCTTTCGATTCGTTTTCAAACGAATTCTATTTCAATAAAATTTTCATTTAACCCTTAATTGTAGAAGTGATTAAGGTTCGACTATTCGGTCGCGGATAAAAATGAAATTCAAGTATATACTAGTCGGTGAGCGAGCGATTACAAAAGAATTTCGCGATCTCTGCGATAATTCATCCCATTTCGGAAATCAAGATGTAAAACATTATAACGTGACGCCGTTCGAATCGGTGTTCTTCACTTTCTCGGCAAAAAAAAAAAAAAAAAAAAAAAAAACGAGAAAAAACTCCGCCGTTGTGGAGTGGTTCTTCCTTTATCATGTGTCTGACACGAGACGTGTATGGCGCGATATGGATATGTATGCGCGACATAATATACGATGAGGTGGTTTACACGCCCTCTAATAGGACAGGGAGAGTCAACCGATCAAGCACTCTCAGGAAATGTCGACGGTAAGCAATTTCCCAACACTGTGTGCGCCGGTGTATATATCACTTGCACCGAGCTAATATTGTCGAGCTAATCAAACTTCACAAGAACAAATAATTGCGTCTTTCTTGTCTAGTAAATTAATGGGGAGGAGGTGTAACCTGCTCGCTATACAAATATGTCGCTTCTTTACGTTTCAAACCTATTTTGCATACGGATGTACATAACGAGTTATTGTGTACATATAAATAGAAAATAATTTAATGTGTGATAATCACCGATAAAAATATTTCATCAAATAGAATACATCACACACGTGCAATGAAGGTTTTAAATTGAAATTGCAAAAAAAAAAAAAAAAGGAACCCGTCTTTATTTATAAACGCCTGTGTACTTAAAAATTCCCCGGTGAGAGAAGACGCGCATACGTTGCTGGAGTATTCATTAAACGCGGAAAAAAAAATGCCAGGGAAACAAATTTACTTTGCGTACGTGCCCGACAGCAACTGGCGCGGAGCGAATGAAGAAAAGCGCGCGGTGGTGCACTTGCGGACGCGGCGCGCAATATCGAGGGATTTAATAGGCGTTACGCGCGATCCGGTCTTAATTCGAGAAAATTGATAGCCTTCTCCGCGCGCAACCCCGCGCGGTACGAGTAAGCACGGCGACCGGAGAGAAAAAAGGGTCCAGGCGCGATTCGCCCTCGCAAGGACAACGCCGCGCACGTCCCGTGTTAATTTCCCCCCTTGCCGCGCTTTTTTTCTTCTCTCCCCGCGATACTCCTGCGGCGTGCCTGACATTCCTATATCCCACCTATTCCTATTAGGGATGTAAATGTGGTAATTTCGCGTAGGTAATTACTGGGGTCGGCATGGAAAGTAATGCCTTTGAACGGAGGAAGGGCTACCAAGAGCGTCGAAGTGCCTTGCCGCGCGCGCTTGAAGCCCACTGTGTTACCCTGAAATTACCCTATTGGACGAGAGGGAGACGCCTTGAAAGCGCGTTTTCTGAATTAACGTTTCCAGACCCACCCCGGTCGAACAGGCTGATTATTAGAGTCGTCATGAGCGCGCCGGAGAAGAGATATATTCCCACCTTCCCGTCTCTCCGCTTTTGATCGGACGTCAAGCAAAACCCGCAATTAAGAAGCGCGCGTCCCGACGTTTCCATGAGAGCGACGTGCGCGCACACGAAAGGGAGGGAGGGAGGGAGGAAAGGGAGGAAATTGATAAATCCTCGGCGCGTCGCTCGTGTCCCTTTAAATCGCGCGTCGGTAAGAAGTTTCCCGAAGACGAAAGCTTATCACGCGTGAAACGCGCGCCGCCCATAGAGCATACAATTTACGTTTCATAAACAGCGGAATCCAGACGCACGTAATTGAAACTCAACCGTCAAGCAGATTAGATAATGGCGGCGCACGGTCGTGACTCCGAGATTAAAGCCGAGATATGAACGCACAACCGTAGCAAAAACGTACTATAAGCGAGAGAGGATTAACGACAAAAGAAGGAAACGCGATGCTCCACAAAAGGGGGGAAAAAGGGGGAAAAAAGGGGACACGATGTTCTCATTATGTCGTAATAATGAAATAATTGGTTATCATGATGTAAGGCAATTTTGCCGAGATTGCAAGAAGTATCTGCGAGTTGGCAAGAAAACGATGACACGCAAAAAAAAAAAAAAAAAAAAAAAAAATACTATTAAGCAACGCCGAGAAAATTATTGGTAATTTTTGCGCGAAGAAAATGCAAAGTCTAATTAAAACAAGATTTTAACGAGCATTTAAAACACTTGATATTGCCGTTCAGATAAACAATTGCAGTATCTCCGTTATTTCATTATTGCGCCCCGTGTTCAAGAGAAATCGAAGAAGGATCTTGGCAACAGAATCTCGAGTTCCGGAAAGGCGGCGGCGCTCGATCGAATCAAGTACAGCAATTAGAGTGTCTTCCGCTTTTCTCTCGCGCTCGGTTATTCGATTTACAGAACATTGGACTAGGTCGGCGTCGCTTGTTACTCATTAGTCAAGATTAAGGGGGAAGACACGGAAGAGACGGTCGTGTAACGAGAAGCACGAAGACGCGCCTCGGCGGAAGAGGCGAAAGTAAAGTACAAACGATTACGTCTCTTTACGCGAGAAGAGAGAAGATTGGAGCTCAAGAGAGAGAGGAAGTATGACGGTTTGCTCCAGACAATCGGGAAACCACCGGCAGGTATACCGAGCGAATCGATAGAAAGTGGCGGTGGCTGCGACGGCGGCGGCGAGCACACGAGGAAACCTCACGATGCCCCGCAACCGCGAAATTGAGTCCATTATCGCCCTGGCCAGGTACCCACCAATACCATCGATATTCGTTTAACGCGTCGTTTCCTTGCCGTCCGGGTGACAAACAGGAGTCCAGAAAAATATAAAATTTAGGAAGCTGAGCGCTCTTCTGCGCGAGAGAAAAGTGAGGCACAATTCTCGTGAACGATATATCTCGATGTATATAAAGGAGAGTCTTCTTGCCTTTTTCCAACGAGCACTTTCTCTCAAATTTCCAACGATGAAAGAATATATTTTTCATATAGCTGATAATAATCTCGCATTAATATAACCGCTCTTATACACCGTCCCGTGAATTAATAAGACTCGAAATTCCCACCGCTTTACAGTCTCTCTCTTCTTATACACCGCGTAAATAGATTATGAACCTAATCGTTATACCGCGCCACGAGATTTTCTTCGTTAATTATCCAGCCGCTAATGGCGCAGCGGTCGTGCGGATACAAAATTAATGATATTTAATATACGCTCGAAACAAATTGTAAAAACTACGCAAATTAAAAAAATATAATTAAAATGCGAGACAAAAAGATAAATACATCCGTCCGTTGCGACTTTATACCGACTTTAATCTCAAGAATAAAAGTAAAAAATTTCAGGATCTCGATTCCTGATAATAGCTTTTTTTACAATAATCTTTTTTAATTATATTAGTAAATAAAAAAGTTTTTATTCGCGATGCGAATCAGAGCATGGAGTTTCGAAGTGACATCACTTTGAAATGAAAAAAATGTGTGTGTAACTCACACTCATTGTCAGATCAGACAAAGTAAAAAACGTGTAAAATTCCTACCGCGACGGCAAGAATTTGGGAGGAGAGTCGCACTTTGTTAAGATCGACAGATGTTGCTACATTCCGCGGACGTAGCGCCTGAGAATAAACATCAGGTGGTCAAGAGCGTTCTCTTTTTCTCTCTTTCTCTTGCACATTTCAGCTTGAATAACCTACAGACTGGTTATGGGCTCGGAATCCCCAACAGCGTCCGCGTGTTGTTTCCCGCGTGAGTTTACGCGCCATTGGCCACCAATCTTCGGAATGAAACTGCCGCTGTTCAGCGGACTCCCTGGACGAGCTCTATTTCACGAGCGAAAAAGAGCATGTACAAAGGAAAACAGGGAGAGAGGAAGAGAGAGAGAGAGAGAGAAAGAAAAGGGGATTCGGTCGATGGACGGAATGCACGACGAACTCGCGCGAGACGACGACGACGACGACTTGGCGAAGTTACGATTTCCTCAATGGGAATAATCACATTTCGCAGATCTGACGATACCGTGTGCGAACGACACACGCTTGTTCGCGTATGCTCCCGCGCGCGCACGCGGATATATTACACATTGTATTCCACCGGTAAACGGCGGTATTACCGCACGCCGAACACGCGCGGAACATTGCCGAGCAACTTATACAATGATCTCGGGGGAACGACGACGTATCAAGTGTGTAATGGAATCGTGTGCTGCAGAGTAAGGAAAGCCGGGAATATATATCGGAGGGGCCAATCTTCGCTCCATTGCGAACGAACAGCCGAGGCGGCGCGTCTTCGTCGAATCTTGTCACGTGATCTCACGTGAATACGCGTGTAATTGCTCCAAGGAGAGAAATTACTTCGGATACTAAAACCGCGACGAGATGTAGCTGTACTCGCGAGCAGAGAAACCGAGCAGGCAAGCGAGAGAGAAAGAGAAGAGATTTCACCGCGATGTATTGTTAACGTTCCCACACAAGTGAAGAACGAGTTATTTACGGGGGTAACGTTTCGTCGGGGCAAACGTGCCGCGGCGAATCGATTTAGATGTCTGACGCGACTTCAGCGAATCGATTGTTAAAGAATGCCCGCGATAAAACCAGTCGGGAAGAAAGAGAGACCGATTTGGTCATATACACGGCACAAATCAAAGTACCGTTCGAGAGGAGCATCATCTAGAAGCGCGGCGGCGGTGGCTGCGGCATGGACTTGCAATCGACTGGCCGCGGGATTAACAGAAGCAGAAGCTCCTCTCCTCTCTTCTCTCCCTCTCTCTCTCTCTTTCCTATACATATCCATCCGTCGATTCCCGTCGGCTTTGCCGGCAATCATCGCCGGTTGCTCCCAGCGTTTAATCATGTTACATCAGTACGACACCCTGACAATCCTATCAAAGTAACGAGGTGAGCGCGCAGAGTCGCGGGGAGAGCTCGGAGTACGTACGTACCCGGCGTGGGACTCGAAGTTTCATCGCAATCGATCATCACTGATTACTCCGGCCGCGCGTACACGGCTGCGCTCGCGCGCAACCGATTATCGACATACAGACCATGTACTTAAGTTCTTACACACGAGAGAAGCCCCGGCGCAGATCAAAGGAAATAACGCGCATTAGTAGCGATCGGCATTTGCTGTCGTGCGCTACTAAACTTCGGCCGCCGCGCATTTGACGAGGCATCGCCCGGCTAAAATCTCCCTTTCTGTAATCCCGTCAGAATACGTCGTGATTAAAGCAATTTAATTCGCATAATGTTGTTGAAAAATTATTTAATCGTGTTCGTTTTACTAGTACCTAATCGTGCTAGTATTGGTTACTATAGTACTAGTTTTTATCTAATTATAATCAAATAACTGATATCTCTTTATAAGGAAAGTATAAAAATCAATGTTATAAATTCTCCTGATAAATTCTTTTAACCAAGTTCAATTCTCACCTCATTCAGGATTATTTTTTATAGCAAGGGGGTATCGTTCAGCATTTAATAAAAGTGTTATTTCATATCGAAAGATTCAATATTCACAAATGTCACCGGGGAAAAATCGATATAAATTTATCTCCGATGCTTTTCAATATGTACTTTCACAAGTCAGGAAATGAAGGCGAAAAAGATCGACGCGTTTATCAAGATTACAAGAGAGAACGGGGGGGCGCGCGAAACTTTTCCCTCTGTTACGGATACACAGCGATGATGAAGGAATCGGAAGCCAGCGAGCAAACCTCGGACGGGTCAAGAAACCGAAAAGTATTCGGGTCATCATTTTTTTTTCTTTTCGAGAAATATTACGCGCAAGTATAGCGTATGTACATGTGCGCGATTCGTGTCGACGTTCGCACGGGAGTAATTCGATCCCGATCGACTTCTTGTTGAGAATCGACGTCGATTTTACGATTGCGGCCTCGAATTTACATGATTCGCGTCGCGTAATAGATCGCGAGGGTAAGAAGAAGGTGACGATAAATTTCATATTCTACTACCGGCAGATTCATAGGCCGTCTTGAAGGAACAGTAGGTAGAGAGTCGTAATTTAATGCGTGTTTTGCGACGTCGCTTTTATGCGCTTCCTGAGACACGTCCATATAGCCAATCACGTTTTCACGAGGACGACCAGCGCGTCTCATTACTGTTACTTGTTAGGCTATTTGTTCCCATCTTAATGTAACTTCTTTTTGTTTGCGCAATGCGGTATATGAAAGCGTGATTGAGTGCGGTCATGGCTATAACGCTTATAATCCCCTCAGCTAGTTGAAAGAGCAAATTATTGCAAATACGGAGAATACACAAAATATATGTACAAAGAAAGTTATGTATATATTCATAAAATTTTACGATTTCCTTTCCTTTTGATCTAAAGTTTTAGTTGCTTTGTTAATTTTTTGTTAACAAACACGCAAAGTAAATGGCGGCAAATGTTATTTATCTTTACATCGCGCGTTCGAAATTGTTTCGAATAAACAACAAAATAAAAATTAGAAACTTTCGCAAAACAGAAATTTAGGGATTAAAAAGATATAAAAAAACAAAACTATGTACACGCGTTCGACAGGTCCGATCGATCTTTTCCGTTTGTCCACACATATTTATATTTGCAACTTTTGACGTAATTTCGACGTTTTGTCCGTAATCTGTGGATTGAAAAACTTTTCAAACTCGGCTTCGTATGAATTTTTGATATTTTACTCGAGTATCATTTTACGCGAATCGTTTCATCTCCTCGCGAGAGAGGGATAAAGTCGCTAATTCCGTAATACATTTGGTTTTACAGTGAGAGTATTCATAGAAACGTTGGTACAATTACAACCGAGTTGGCAGCATATTTGAGTGTGGCAATCGAAAGTCCGGAATTTAAATTCTCACAAACATTTATCAATATATATTCATCATAGATATGACGATAGTGTAAAAGCGGCTCGCGCGCAACATACGTTTTTCATACGAGAAACAAATTTAAAGAGCAAATATGTAACGTTTTAAAAAATTAAGTCTCGTATTTTCTTGACATGGCGTCAATTATTGCATTTCAACGAGTTCGGCAAAAATACTAGCACGTGACACTTTTTTTCCGCCGCTCGTAAATTCACGTCCGGTTATTTTTTAAATCCAAATTTGCGTTTGTAATAATTTTTTTCTCTCTGGATTGACCGTTTAATACTCGTATTTCTCGCGAAAATTACTAACGCAAATGCAGCGAATCTGTTGCGGAATACACGTGTTTGTTCGGATCGCAGTGAGAAAACCTGAAATCCTGAAGCGCGCTACATAAGAAGCGTCTTCTACAGGCTCTCAGACGTCTCCTTTGGCCGTCTTTCAACGCGGCCCTTTGAATTTCTTTGCAGGTGCGTTACAAGCCGTGTTGCAAACCACGCACCTCTCAGAAAAAAAACTGATGCAAAAACTCACCTTTAGGCGAAGATCACTGACGTTCCAGACGCGGCTTGCGTAATCGTTGGACGCTCCGAGGATGAGGGTGCCGGTCGAGTCGAAGTCCACGGACATCACCCCGGCGTTGCTACCGACGAGGATTCCTTTGCTCTCCGACGTTCCTGCAACATTAACGGAACGAATGTTGTTATTTATTTTACGCGACAATGTTCGCATTTTATGTTTCCGGCGTTTACGCGTATGCTTCTTTATAATAATAACATTAATTACTTTGTTTTTTTATTCTTTGTTTCCTCAATCTCTCTCTCTCTCTCTCTTTTCTGCTTTCTGCGCAAGCATCAAGTACATCCGAATATGACTAATTAAATTTATGCTTTGACGGCTTAATTGGTAAAGAGCGAGCCGCGTTACAATCCGAAGAAAACCAGATTATCAGCGCCTCAAAGTGAGCAAAGGGAAAGACGAGAAGGCGAGGGAGAGATACGGAGAAAACAAAGCCTGAAAAACGGGGAGAATGTGCGTGGGGAAATCCGGAATAGCAGATTTTAAGCTAAGCGGATATAATATACAATGACGGATGTTTCATCCAATTTGTAATGGAAGATCGAGAGAGGAATTACATTTGGGGGAACGTTAAAAGCATGTGTTTTGCTGCGAGGGGAAAAGCACGGGTTCTTGCCTAGGCACATCGCGAGGGTGAAACGTGCCGATCGCGCAAAGTAACCTGTTGATTCGTTAGCACACTTCATTATCTTTTGAAACAAAAATTGAGTTGCAATATAAATTCGTCTATATTAAAGAGAGAGAGAAACATAACGAACAAATTCATTTTTAATTACTGCGAAATAAATTACGCATTTAATTTTTTTTAAAGGCACGTTCGAGAAAAGCGTACCACAAAAAATACATTGCAGGGCAAAATAATGATAAATATCTATAAATATATAAGCAGATATATTACTGTAAAGATAGTTTTGCAAAATGATAAAAATATTTTTACAATCGATTACTCGTACCTTTGGTGATACTCCAAAGCTTTACTTTTCTGTCGGCACCACCAGTAGCCAGGATTCTGTCGGTGGGCGACCATTTTACTGCGTAAACTTCCCCCTCGTGGGCGCTCTGTAAGGGTTACACACACTTCATGTATGAAATTACGAGATATCTTGCATGCATTCGACGTGAGATTTAATGTGCGTGACATAAAACAATGACAAATTAAAAATTATAATGCATACATGCTTGTACCTTTTTTTTTTTAATATATTTCTTCTAAAATCGAGACCAGGCAACCTCTCTAATCTTAATCCTTTCAATCATTAACTATATTTGAACAATTTAACCGTAAAATAAAAATCTGACGAACATAATGTGAAAATAACAAATAAAAATTTTATCTTTTTACTTCTCATATTTAGAGGGAAAAAACGTAAAAGATTAAACGTAAAAAATTATAATAAACTTGGAAGGAAATTTTGGTCGGAAGGAAATATAAACATGGAATGAGTAAGGAAACTCAGAGTAGGGAGGTTTGGCTGTATTAGGTTGTTTTATATATAGAATATTTCAACATAAAATAATAATTTTACTTGATTTTTTCTATCATATCATATGTATGCGTTTAACGCATACATATATTACATTCTTTAGACAGTTTCAGCTTAAACGTATCTAAAATTAAGAAAACTTAATCAATACTGTTCTACTTATTGTTAGTGTTATTTGAATTATGATGTGTGTGTAAAATATATGTATCTGTAATGATAATTAATTAAGACATACATAAACATAACTTAATGAAAGTTAATCGAAATAGTCATGTTTTTAATATACATGTTTAGTTGTTTATTATTACAACGTACACACAAATAAACTTAGAGATTTTCAGTTTTTAAATATTTTAAGTTGTGTGTATGTATGAGATTCTTACTAATGAAAATAAATATATATTTTTCTTTTATACAAAGTTGTAGAGACACTAGTTTTATCTTTTATCAGAATCTTTTAACCGACAACAAGATAAACGATCAATTCTAGTACAATTTATTAATAAATATTAATAAATATTAATAAATACATTAATAAATAACTAATACTGTAACTAGAAAATAAGCTTATAAATTTAAAAAATATTTTGACAGATAGCAACTAATGTCTCTTGTAAATTTACTTTTTAAAGAGAGTTTAGAAAATAATACTAGAGGAACTATAGATTTTATTCCCTTCTCTTGCGAATCTAGCCTCTCTGATTCGATACAATGATAAAGTGTAAATTAATCAAAACAATAAATGTTCATATGTTAAATACACAATGTAAAGCACATACAATACAAAGCTTTCAAGAGAATAAAACTGTCACAAGCTCAACACGTGGAACCTACACCTTCCGCCATTACAGTATAATTAGCTCTAAAAAAGAAATGAATAATCTAACATTTAGAAAGCGCCAAAATATATTGAAGTAAATTAAGAAACATAATTCACGTAGATGCCTAAACAAAATACACTGATAAAAGGTTTATTAAAATTTAAAAGTTGCTTGTTTTTATATTGCTTAAAAATTCATATTGAGTACATCGTTTACTCAATAAAAATTTGTCTCATACAGAGCATGCAAAAATTTTGCGTTTTAATGTTAGAGTAAAATACTGTTTGATGTTAATCTTTCATGATGATAGAAATATGATGTACTTAATACATATTTAAATGTTTTAAATTCAAATCAACGTACAAATGTTACGGATACTTTCGTTGGCACTGCTGTCGGAAGACTAGCGATTCCCTCTTTTAAGCTTAAACGATCTGGACTAACAGGTCGCGTGTCTCGTGCCGCATCCTCCAGCTCTTTCTGCATTTTCGCCTGCCGCTTCCTGCAATGTAAAGAGCAAACATATGCATTAAACAAATGCGACGTCGCATTTGCCGCTCAAAACGCATGTTGTGAAAGCAACTTTTAAGCGTTTATCACAACACTGATATGTTCTGCGATTTTCTCACTCCGTGTGCTTTATTACCAGAAGCTGTAAGACTTAACTTTTTAGTGGCTATCGGGCTCCATATCAGAAGCTGTATTATGTACATACAAGCTAACCCGTCGCTTGAAAAGAAATATCTCGTTAATATTTCATAAAACTTTTATTAATAGTTTCAAGAGTTAAGTATTGTGACAATTTGTTTTGTAGTACATACACAAATAATAATCACAATTGATTTTTAAACCAAGATATTAAACATTCATTTATCTTTTCAAGTTTGTTTTCCCATTAGTTAATGATTATACATAATTATTTACATTATATTTTTATTTGTATTATTTATATATATCTTTTATCTATATTATATTTGTAACAAATAAAAAATTGAAGTTTTACTGTCAAATATATATATATATATACGTACACAATGAAAAATATATATAAATATACATATAGTTTATACATATGTAGAAAACACCTCAGAATAGATAGAGTAACAAGACAAGAAAATGCAAGATAGTTTTGTCAAATTACCAGCCCAAAGCTGTTTAGCGTAAAGCGAAACATTTGTCACTGCATTTCATTAAACTTACCCAATTTTTGATAACCTATGCATCAAAAAGGCTGTCGGACTCGAAAAACTGAAACGAAAATGTCAAGCAGTGTGAAGTGCTAGTGTATAAAGCCTTAGAGTGACTGAATTCTGGAAAGCTCAAGTTTTAATAAGTATAAATATATATCTGTAATAGCTTACAGAATATTATTAATGTGAAATCAGGTGTATCATTAAAACGTACATATTAATAATTTAATGCATAATTCAATAATCAAGATAAAATGAATTTCCTGTTATTGATTTATTATAATTAATTTATCTTTTATTCCTTTATTTGTAAATAAATAGCAATTATTGTTTTATTGATTTAATAACTTAATGTTAAAAATTTACTGTAATATACTCTCTGTCTATGACTATTAGTTGATAAACATGTACTTTGTGTATTTCAATTTAAAATTTATATGTGTAACATGCGTTTTAATTACTTTAATTCATCTCGCAATCGCAGTTACAATAGAACAAACTTGAAAAGATTCACTGTACATCACGAAAATGTTAAATCTTCGACTGAAGTTAAGAAGAGCAATATTGTAAACTCGAACAAAGAATTTTATGCACTCGTGTGGAATAATATACAATAACATTCATACACTGATAAGAAAAGACATTTTACGAAAAATAATGCTGAAGAGACAGATAAAAAGACGAAAAATCGCTTCACAGGTAATAAACTGAAAAACACTTATGCAAAACTATACTACAGTACAATAAACAAGTACACGTACACACGTAAAGTTAAGGCAAATGAAAAATGTGCGAGAGAAATTATTGGTTAACTTCGAGGAAAGCGGAAAAATACTATGTACTACGAAGAAATAAAATTACAAATCAGCGCAAAAATCAAAGTTAGCGTGCAACAATGTGTAATATACAGATGCAATCAGAAGAAAACACATGCTTCATTAAAATGGTAAAGATGAAAACAAGTAATTATAAGTTTTATGACTACAGTAGTCATATAAGAAACATGTTGCAATAAAATTAAATCTCAAAATTTATGATACACATTTTATATATATTCTATTGTCTATTACTCATAAAAAATGCACAACTTATAAAGATAAACAATTATCTTTTAACGAAAGAATTGTACAGTATATATCATTATTCCTGTACTTACCTTAAGAAATTGTCATTTTCCTCATTCATCTTATCCGCGTCTCTGGCTTTATATTTTATTAAGCGCTCGATCAAACTGCGATTTTCTTCCTACAATTTGATGAAATTTGATAAATTAAATAACACAGTCACGAGAGAGAGAGAGATGTATATTTTGTTGGTAAGTTCCTGATTCAACAAATATGTATTACATACCTGTGTTTTTCTAAGTTTTTCCTCTAAAGATGCAAAAGCAAGCTGTAAGGCTTGATGCTCGTCTTTGAGCATTTGATTGGCACTTTCTAATTCCTTTTCTCTGCTATGACATTTAGTTATTTCTAACTGCAAATTGGTGATACTCTCCAGACTTTCAGCAAGACTGCAGAAAGAAATGTAGTAACAGATCTCAAATTTGTAAACAATGTATTAACTTATCTATATGATTAATTTACCTAGCTTCCTTTGCTTGAAGCTCCTTTTTCATTTCCTGCTGCATGGTATTAAGATCGACTATTTGTTGTGTGTGCTCTCCTTTCCTTTTATGCAGCATCATCAGTTCCTCGGCTTGCTTCAACAGCCTTGCCTCCAGATCAGGATTTCCACCCGTACCAATAGTGCCATTAGCCACTTCACGACGAAGAGTTTCATTTGCTATTGTCAACTGCATGTTCGTATTTCGCAATGTGTTGGCGCTTTCAAATAGTCTGTTATCTATTGAAAAAGAAAAATATTATTCAATTAAATTACTGCGAGACAACCTTTAGAAAACCTTAATTTAGAAATTTGCATAAGCTAATAATGTAAAGATACTCTGAAAAACAAGTAGCTTGAATATGCTATAAACAAGTACATATTGCCCAAATTAACGAACAATGGTTTGCTGATAAAATCTAAGCGAGCAAGACATATGGTAAGCAACGAGTCATTGCAATGATGTTGCAACAGCAATGTAAAACAGCATACAAAATACGACTCACGTAGGCTTATGAGATCGGCGAAGCAACTGGTTTGCGACCTGTTTCTCTCACGTAATTGCGAAATCAAATCTTTCCGCCAGTTGATGTCCTCCCGACCGATCAACGGTGCGCCAGCTTCACTCGAGGCCATTTCTCCCAACTGATATCTGTATGCACTGTCGAGACAAGCGATTACTACCGATTTATACGGATTTACTTTAACCTTTCTTCAGCGAAAGAGAGCGAGAAGATTACGCAAACAGTGCTCCTCGACAATTGTCACTTCATGGTAAAACGTTCTTGCACGTGCGAGAGATAACCTCGTCCGGTGAGGTTATACCCGATCATCGATCAGTTCGTAATGTCAGAGTGTTCCGTAACGATAATATAATATCCCCGCGTAACCGTTGACGATTTTAAGTGCGAAAATAGTATAATCTAACCTACAAAACACGTACCAAACACTACGATGCTACTTTGAAATTGTTTGCTATCGTTACGCGCGCGTCGATACTGCGCTCCAGTTACAATCGACATGCCGCCATGTCGATGTATCGATAAGACGCGAGTGGAAATTATCGAGAGTTATGGCAGCCGACAACAGCTGTTGCAGTCTTCATGTCAAACGTTCGGAAGAAAGTGGAAAATGAAAACAAAAAGAAAAAATATTATGATTTTATTGCAACATAATTGAGAAAATAAAATTAATTACCGAGAATGTTTGGTAACAAAAAGAACACTTTACCACCGAGGCCTCTTTTGCCAAATCACGAGCACATGGTGGAAGATCTCGACAAAGCTGGCATGGATGATGTAGCGTTTAGACTCATAAGTACATATTACAACACTAAAATGCAAACAACTCTAAAAGTAACAAGCAAGAAATTTAAATAGACTTCTAATAGTCGCGGATTAATTCAAATTTCAGATGAATCATCCATAAAAGAATCTTATGGTTCGACAAACGTTGACAATTCTGATGATATATACAAGAAAGTGAAAACTTATTTAAATACTAAACAGCAGTTAAGACAGTTGGAAGGTTCGTTGAAAAAAGAGGTGCAACAAATGCAAGCGCACTCTGAGGAAATTACAAAACTTGCGGATGATATTAGAAAACAGACACAAGCTGCTCTCAGTAAATAGGAATGCTAGACACACGGTGGTGTTAAAATTTTGTTTTTAACACTTAAATTTACTGTAAAAAAAACCACTTACTAGTATAACAAATATACATCGTTTATTCCATTGTAAGTTTCTCATTGTTGAATCTGGATAAACAACTATTTTTATATATTTTTTTCTAGAATTGCAAAAATGTTATTTAAAATAAGTATACATGTAGACAAGCTTATTTTATGTACATATAAATATACATTTTTAATATATAAGCCACTTGTGTAATAATTTTAAAATTAAATTTAATGATTACTTATACTGTGATTAAAAAGAACATTGAAAACAAGAGTGAAATTTATTGACTAACTAGATATTATTTCTCTTATTTATAATAAGTATTTAATGATAAAATAAAAAAGCTCTATTACTAATTGTTTATTGTTACAATATATGTCAAAGAAATTTGTTAAGTGTTATTTAATACGTAAGACATATACATATATATATGTGTAACCAACTTATCTCAATAAAATTATTGACAAGGCACAACAACATGAATATTCACACACACAAATAATAAGTATAATAAGAAGAATGATAATTATATTTTTATTATCTTTTTTTTATGTAGTTTATCTTATAGAATTTCTGAAAAGCAATAATTTTTATTTGTTTCTTTTACGCTGAATAGTAGAGATCGTCGATATATGTTGGTCATCAACTATCATGTATACATATATACACAATATTACATTTAATAAAATAAAAATATATTTGTGACGATATGTGTGTATATATATATATGTATGCGTATAAACATTAATTAACACATGATTTATTAATACTGTCGCACATAACTACTGTTCCATGTAACATATAATTTTAAACATCGAATTTTATACGATGATTTGTAAATCTTAATTTAGTAAATTAAAAATTATGCTTGATAACACACTTATAATTCTTAGAATTTCATATTTACGATGTTTTATATTCATTAATTAATGTTTTACTGTGTATACATGTGCGATATAACGTACATAGTCAAAAAAACACAGTCTCATGTGTGTGCGATAATATAAAACATGATATAAAAATATATATACCTAATAATAGTAGAAAACCCTGTAATAACTCTTTTTTTGTATACCTTTTAACAGAAAGAAAAACAAAAACTTTATGCAATATATAGAAAGAAATATCTCTTGCTTTTATACATATAACAGTAGATTTCGTTTTGATATATAGCTCTTTGATATATATCTTCTTTTTGTACATGAATATAAATTTAAATATAAACCATTTTTTTCTCCGTGTCGCATGGTCTGTAAAGGCAGAAAACTTAGTGGGATATTTGTTAATTATTGTACAGGGACCCGCCGACTGATGGCACCATGTCAAATCGAGTCGCATGATCATTAAAATAGGCGCACCATGTAAAACCTGGCGGATACCCTGAAAAAATCATGCCAATTCGTTATATTCATTATTATGTAATAATACGTTAAAAGATTAACGATAGAAAATCCAATACACATAGAAAACGGTGTTAGCGAGTTAAACACGTGCAAGAAATCAATTAGTAATTGGTGATTGATTATCGTAACTGAATCCACCTTTATTCTGGAATGTAATTAATCAATTTAGTAAAAGAAAAAACTGCGCAATCATACTGTTTACAGTAAAAAAATATGTTACCGTTCGTTACACGAAATGAACGCGTTACAAAACTTATCGATTTGATATACTTACATAATATTATATTACTCTTTACGTGCTGATGATATGTGGATGAGACAATATACCGATATTCATCATCTTCCGTCCAGCTGCATGCAAGTAACCCCTTGAGATTAGTTGTGTTAGTTACATATTAACAAGTGCACATACAAGTCAATGTCCTTCTTGTAATTTTATAAGTTCACTATGTTAGTTTACGTTTCACATAGTTTCGCATAAAAGAATCTTATATGCATATGTATATTTCTTTATTCTACAACATCTTTAACAATCAATATAAAAGTGTTTTTACAGTTGTTTTATATATATATAAAAAATCGACTTCTGTACAGTCACAATTTCGTAGTGAGAATTCTGCATAAGAAATATATTTTCTGTAAACACAATACAAAACTATATATTGTAGATTCTATACGACGATTATACATAATCTAATGTAATTTTTCAGGACGGACGTAACAAATATGTAAATCTGAAATATTTTGCGCCTATACAGCTGTATTAAGTATATATAAGCCTAAAATCATATCAATAGAATATGATGCTTATAATATCTAATAAAAACTATAATATCTCTAAACGCTTTTTAGGGAATTATGTAATTTTTATTATTATCTTTTAATATTTTGTTGTAGGCCAGTTCTCTCTCTTTCGATACGTATAATTGCACTGAAGAGAATAAAGCAAATACGTAACGGTTATAATTATAATCTAAAGAATTATCACTATATATTTCGAAAAGAATTTCAATAATACTTCAAATAAAAAGAATCATTAATATCAAAAAATAGTTAGATTGTTTTTTAATACACACATTTGTATTATTCTCGAACTTGTTTCTAACAAATCTGCAAATGTCGTAAATAAAATCAAATTAGAATGTCTTACCTCGTATTTTCATATGGCAAAAGTAATATGATAGTAAAAGATTAAAAATGCCCGTCCGTGTTAAATCGGAAGCGAGGTAGACGCGGCGAACGGTATATCAACTACGATAGTGTCGTTCGATATGTCTAATCTTCTTATCCTACTTAACATATTATCATAAAAAAAAAACAGAACTCCTTGAACGAGAGAAACTCCCCTACTTCAACATCTTTAATCAAGATATTAGTAACAAGTAAACAACCGCAAGTTGTGCGTACCTTAAAATAAATTACATATAATGTTAATATTTTTTTATCTGATAAAAACAAGATTTATCGTCTAAAATGGTGAATAATTCTATTTATATTACGATAATATAACGAATGTAGAACGGAACATTTGTTCAGCTTTGTAATTGTGAAAAACAGAATTCAGGCCAAGTTGTTTTGTATTCTTAGCAATTGTTTAAAAGCTGGTGGCACATGTAATATATATGATATAGTGCGTGTGATGTATTTAGTAATTACGTGATACGTGATTGTGCTGTGAAATTTAAAAGACTCGATATCTCCAAACATAAAAGATTTCTCCAAAAAAATGCGAAGCTAATAAATGTAAAGTTAGACATGTATATACATATATGTATATATATATTTATAATTATATATACTTATATAACATTATATGTATATATATTATATAATTATATATAAATAATTATATATACTTATACAGTTATTTATAAATGATTACATGTTACAAAAAGATTACATATATACATATATACATATAGTATATATATGTATATATATTTGAAAAATAGTTTTTCTTTGTAATAAGTGTTATAAATTATCAACATAATTTATTTTTATAGAAATATATATGTATATTTTATTAACAAAATATGTTTTGATAAATTTCAATATATAAATTACTGCACAGCAATAAGTCATTAACAATCTTAATCATAGAGTACTAGAAACATGAAACAGATTATTCTATCATGCTAATTAAATCACTAATTAAAGTAAATATTCATCATATTAAATAACTCATTATCAAATGACTCATTGCACAACGTAACACTTTGAGTATCTATATTAAGTCGTTTGAAGTGTCAGGAACAGTCGTTTAAAGTGTCATAGAATAGTATCAAGATTTTTATAATGCCTTTTTTTCTCAAGATTTTCGGCATCAGTTTCCATTTGCGATTCATTTAACAGTGAAGTCTGGCATTAAAAAGAATTTGCGTAACGTTAACTTGCCTCTGGGCTTGTGTTTGAGATGGTCCTCAATGAATTGACAAGGGCAACGGGCGGAGACACAATGGCGCGGTGGAACGTACAGACCCGTGACACCCCTATCACGTTCCTGTGAGTCTATAACCAGATCAAGTCTGCGGCGCACGAAGTGACGTGCCCATCGAGACGCATACCTCAGCAACAGCAACTCCGCCCGTTCCTGTCAACACACACACACACAAACCCTATCATCATCACATCCAGTAATTACCCAGATTTCACACTAAACGATATATCATTCTTTTTTTTTACATTAATTTCTTTTGCAACTCGAACTCAATCTATCCAAAATAAAGCGTTTTGACTCAATATTTGTCCGTTCTAATATCTTCAAGTTTATGAGTTTAATTTAAAAATTTATGAGAAAAATTGCATGGAAGTTTGGAAGTGCCATTATGGTATTTGATAACAACTTGGATTGAATTAAATAGAATACCTATTTTTTGTTGTATAAGATTTACAGAACTTGTAAAGAATTTATTCACCATTTTATATAGGTATATTTGTCTTTTGATATAGTCTTTGCAAATATATAAAATATTTGTGAAATATATTTTTGTTTCTTTTCATTTGTAGTATCTTTACGTGGCAACGTTCTGACCCGTCATGGGCCGGAAGATTTTCTTTTTTTACCTTGAATATTTATATATCACATTAATATATAGAGATTATGTATTTGCTATATATAATATGTAATATCTGTGTATAATACATAAATAAACTGTTGGAACGTTAAATCTGGAATGTGGATAAGTGATTTTTAATATGGAATCGAAAACTGATTCATAAATACTATTGTCAAGCATCAAAAAGAGTAAAATTATAATTTTGATAAGTTTCAATTTTGATGCTTTATAAACGTAAAACACGTATTTCTGCTGATTTAAAATTAGAAAAAAATTATTTAGAGATTTATATATATAATAAGATTGAAACCTAACAAATTTATAATTTATTAATTGCTATAGTATCAGAAATACTTGTCATGTGTGTAGTAATTGTACCTGTATACTTAAATATATTCTTGTATAAAATTAAGTACAAGAAGAATATGTAGAGGAATAAAACATACATATTTTATTCCTCCACATGTATATATGTATAAAATTCGTAAAACATAATTCTTAAAATAAAATATAATGAATAAAATAATAATCAAGAAATAAAATCTTACTGCATCAACATGCTCGCTAAAAGCATATTAAAAGTTCACAAAACTGACACTTCTTCAGTATTTACCTTCTTGCAGTGTCTAAAACGCATATTTTAAATTAAATTAAGTACAATTCTGTTTTCTGCACGTATTGTGCGCTTCAACTACTTCCAAGTTGCAAACATACATCATTTTGATGTCCTAAATTTGTTATTTCTATTGATGTCTTTATCACGTAAAAATGACGATCTAATGTTACAAATCCTGATGTAAAAGTATTATATCATATTTGGACGTTTATATTAAAGAATCAATAATAATTGGTTCTTATGTAGCTTATCTGCATATTAAAATAACACGTAAAAATAATTACAACAAAAAAAAAAGTCATACCATAGAGGTTGAATCTCGAGGTTACAACTTGTAATTCGTGTAATTCTATCATTTTTGTCTGACAGTTTTTTGTGACAGACTGTTTTTTTTATGTCACAATAATGTCAATTTGGGACGTCAAATGTGCTTGTGCTATATCTGTAAGTTTCTAAATAAATTTATACTTTAAAAAATGGCTACATTTAAACAAAATAATACGCATGCTATTCTCGAATTTGCGAAAGTAGCCATTTTTTAATAAGCTGCCCATAATTGTACATATTTTTCACACTTTGAGCAAACTATCGGCTATTCAAAGATTACTGCAATGATAAAATTGGAAACAAGTTCCTTTAGGACGTAAAGGAAGTTTAACGATTATAAGTATACTGTAAAAGACAATATATATATATATATTGTGTATATATATATATATATATATATGTGTGTATAAAAAGAATCGTCATATTCTTGATTAAAATCATTTTTTGTAAACTTTACGGAATGACTGTATTTCAAATGCCTCTGTCTCTCAGAAAACTACTCCATCTGGGACAAAAATCTCGGCCCTGAACGCGCGGCTTATTGCGTAACCACTCTTCGATATACTGACACGGACACAGAGCGGACGCTAAATGACGCGGCGAAGAAGGATTTCCACCTTCCTCGTCGACTGTCCAATCCAAACGTCGACGTAAGTAATCCTTAGCCCAACGTTGCACGTAACGGCAGAGTACTTGTTCGTTTTTAGCCTAGTAGTTTAACGTAATGTAATAATAAACATTAAATAAACATTTAAATTTGTCAACATGAAACTTCTCGCGCACAGAGCGAGGATTTATATGATTATTCCACTGGCAATAATGTAACACACTGGAAAACTACTTGCGCTGTGCGAATAAAAATTAGGAAAGCGTCAAACTTAAAAAAAGAAATGTATAATCAAGATTTAAAGCTGCATTTCTTGCTTTCCTTTTTGAAAATTATTATCTACTCATTAGAGAAACAGCAGAAAGCTATTCTAACGTCTATTCTAACACAGAATAATGAAGTATTTAAGTTCTCTTTATAAAATATGACAGTTGAAAAGAAAATTTATACAAATCAAACATAAATCATATCAAAAACGAAAGAACTGAACTCAAAACATTTCACGAGAAAAAAATCGAAAATTATAAATCACGTAATTTACCTGTTTACGAGAAATCCTCGTAGTAGTGCTGCCTTGTATAACAATGTCGCTGTCGTCAATATCCATACGCTGCTGTAACTCTCGTTGACGATTTGATTCTCTGGCATCGTCACCGAATATTCTACCTTCCTGTTCCTCTCGTTCTATTATTTCTTGAAGCTTTTTCTGTGATAAAACGAGTATCATTGTGTATTAGTTTATTGCAAATATATGTATGTTTTAATGTAATTAAAAAGAGACAAAAATAATATAAATTGTTGATACTTACAACACAATCAGTAGTATCGAAGTATATAAAACACAGATTGACTTTGTGACAGGAAATCTTTCCCCTGTCGTCCAGCCCGAGTAATATTTTGTGCCTTAACAAGTGTTTGTTGACTTGAGCCATACATTTCTCAAGGTTGTGATTGAGCTTTATCTTGATAAACATGCAGAAAAATATCGCAGCTGCATTCAGCATTAACCACATAACGCCAAGTCCGAACAAAGTGAGACCAGTCACGCCCGAGAACAGCAGACCGAGCAACACAATGAAAGCAGTAAATATCCAAAGAACGAGGATTCTCTTGTAGCATACGTTGTACATGTTGAAGCGCACGTCGTTCACAAGTAATTCCATTATATGAACATAATCCTCCACTGTGAGCTGTAAAGTTTCATTACATTATTTAACTTATTTCATTATTTATTTCACTTAGAGATTTAAACAGATGTTATAAAAATATCATTATATTTTAATTTTTATTTAAATAAATTGCACACCGTTAATCCTTGCGCCATCAATTCCTCCGGCACTAATTCCGGTCGAAATCTGGCTGGAGTGATCCACGGCCACTTGGTATTAACCGGCAAAAGAGTGACAATAGTGTCGCCGTTTGCAAAGCCCTGTCTAATGTTTCCGACGGATGTATTGATAACATTGCTCGACGTACTTCTGCCATTGGACACATCTCGCAGATCGATGGTCTTTAACGAGGCGCTCTTGTTGGCCTCTGGTGCTCGAACGTCTGACGGTAATTTAAGATCCGCACTCTCGGCTGTTATGGAACGACTTAAACCTGATCTATCTAAGTTAATCTGGACGGATTCGGTTGCTATCACAGCACCTCTGTACTCGTTGGGTTTCTTATCGTTAATATCAGGTGGATCGATACCACCGCTATTGATTTTGTCAACCTGCATTGTAACCGATTCAGGTCTCATTACAGCGGACGCGCTGCCGATGTTCGCTTTTCGTTCCGCATTAATAGCTGCTTCTTTCGGACCGGCATCGTCCTCGAATTGGACCCAATTCTTCGTTTTTAACGCTATAGCGGAGGAATTAGCTGCCGCCGCATTGTCGACCGCGTCTTCGGAACTCATGACTGTAAGAAAAGAAACGGTATATCAGTTAACAATGATTATTTACATAAACAAAACTATTGAATGTGAAAAGCAAAATATATTACCGCCATTTTTCAAACGACAACAAATTACTGATAAAGCGCGTGTTTTATTTTGCAATAAGTGAAAAATTCGAAATACATTGCGCACATTCCACGTTGTCGATTTTGAATTAATTTACCAGTAACACTTGTGAATCAGGAAACTGCGCTTATTATGCGACATAGTTGATTTTATCCGGTTTTGAAGCAGGGAGTGTCCGGACATGGAACCCGATACATCGCGTAAAGGTATCAGCAAATTTCCATGCGAATTTTGATGGCATCATCAATCACACATGGGAATATGTATATTAATCGATAGAGAGAAAAATCTCTCGATACGGTCGAGGAATTGGGACAAGGTCGCGCGAGTACGTCGAACGCACCAGGTGCAACATTCGAGGCGTGGACTCTTGGGAAAACACACACTTGGTTCGTTTCCGCGAGACTTGCCCATCCCACGCGGCTCGGATTTTATTTTAGACGCGTCCGCGAGACAGGCGAGAATGAGAGAAAGAGAAAGAAAACATTGTTGGTGTCCCACAGATGTTGAGATACTCGACGAGGAAGACGAGATCGCGTGATACATCTAAACACGTACCTGCTGCAAGATGTCCTGTCTCATGCCCCGCGAGCCGAAGAGGTGTGCGACGAATCACGAAATCAAGGTGTACGACATGGGGCACATGACGGCGATAGGTGGGACGTCAGCGGTGTAACGAGGAGGGAGGTAGGGCCGGGAATCGTGAGGAGGCAGCAGGCACGACATGAGGCACACGTAGTTATGTGTCACATTTGTGTGATTGCATGTGTGTATGTACATACGTACATATGGTGCGCACCTGAGCTGAGCGCGCTTGATTCGCGCCCTAGTGTTAAAAGGATGCTGGAGTCGTCTGTTCAAAAAAATACGAAAATTTCTTTTAGTTTTGAAGAAAAAAACTTCAAAGATCTTAATTTCAAAATGTTTTTTAATTAAACATGAAAAACTTACAAATTTTTGAGAAAATTTTAATAATTTTTCTTTAAACATACTCACCTTTTGTTAAATTCTTCTGTGTAGAAAATTAGACTCGAAACTAAACGATGACAAGCTATATTGTTTTGTAAATGTCTCTTGACACAATTAGAAATTATCTAAGTAATAAACTTATCTAAGTAGTGAGTTCGAGTCTACTTGTTTACCGACCTTTACGCACCGCGTGCGTATGTGTGCTTCTGTGTGTTGATTTGTAGTTCTAATTGCGTTGTAATTACGTTGATGTTTCCGATGTATCAGTCTCGAGGATATGTTTGTGTTACTACTCAATCATTCATGTACAATTTGAAATGTTTTTTATGTGAATTTATATTGTTAAGAACTTGTAATAGAATAAGATATAAAACCGATTTCGTCAGTATTAATCTATTATTATCTCTACCATTCCTCTAGTTATTTCTATTCCGTGATATTGATCCTTTTGATATAAAAATTACCGCAGTGCTTATCATCAACAAACATCAAGCGTCAAGTGTTTGCATTGAATCGTTCCTGATGCATCATGATGCACTATTTTTCACTTTGCTCTTCTATGTATGTACCAAAGTCTCCTCAGGACCTGTTGAAGGTGCAGAAAGTGTAAGGTTCACGTAAACTATGTGTAAACATTTATCACTACAACATTTATCACTACAAAATGTATCGGTTAAATTTACTATCTCGTGTATCTAAATGCGTTTTGTCAAGTGTCGAATTTATTCGTTCGACGACAAATGCTCGACGCAATGTACACATTTATAGAAATATTCGCGTAAACCCTTTGCGACTCAGTACAATAGAAAAATGTCGCTTCAATGAAGATCCCAAGTCGCACAAAAAAAGATACGCGCTGTTTGCTGTGTCCTTACCCACTTTGATCTTCAATTTTCTCTTCGATATTGATGAAGACACCGAGAAAGAAGTCCCGGAAGTCATTATGACAATCAAACGATCCATATTGTTGATGCAGGTTAAGTATCAATCATGTTGCCACCTATTCTTACTGTATTTTTGTAACATCCTTGCATATGATTTTCTTCATAGTTGTCTCTTATAAATTGATGATCAAAGTAGATCGAATAAAACTTTATTCGCTCTTGTACAGTTTCAGCAATGTTTGCTTTCCCTTTATAGAAGGGAGAATTTGACAAGGCAGAACAAATGTTGCACATAGCGTTGCGTCAGGCGCAGACTATAGAGCATTACGACGCTGTCACATACATCTACGATGTAATGGCTAATCTCGCCTTTGACAGAGAGGATTACAACAAGGCGGAGAAGTTGTTTGTCTCAGTTTTACAAAGACTGATGTCTAACGGAGTTGCACAGGATGACATGAGAATCATTCACATAAGCTTGAAAATGGCTAAAGTATACGAGAGTCAAAAAGAAATAAAGTAAATTTTTTATAAAGTTTTGTTTCTATAGTGACCAATTCTTTATAGAAAATTATATAATTTATCTGTTCATTTAGAAAGGCAGAATTAGGCTACAAATTCTGTATGGATAATTTGAAATCTCGTATTGAAAGAGATTCTGAGGATAATGATGCTGTGTTACTACAAGCAATGACTTTTGATTGGTATGCTGAAATGTTATTGTCGCTATCATTATACAAGGAAGCGTTTAACTATTATCTCAAAGCTTACGACATATGTAAGAAGGTATACGGCGAAGAACACGAACAGACAGTAGTTTTGCTTAATGCTTTAGCAACTGCTAAATATAAACAAGGAGAACTTGACGAGGCTATCGAATATTTATCTGATGCAGTAAAAATAGGTAAGTCTTCTCTTGATTATTACGATTTTAGTGATGATTTGTGTACAATATGTGGTAAAAAAAAACTTTGCTTTTAGGAGAAAAAATATCTGATATAGCGTACTTGGGTACAGTTTATGTAAATTTAGGAACTATGCTTCTGGAAAAAGGTCTGCACAAAAAAGCTAGACAATTGTGCCAGAAAGGAAGAAAAATAGCTGTAAAAAATGAGGATAATGATACTTTACTGGAAGCTGATGAATGTCTTAAGGAAGTAAAGAGATTATTGTATTCCTGAATTTTGTGCAATTTAGATTCAATTTAGTTGTAAATATACATGTATATGTATGTACAAAGAAACAAAAGTATTTTATTTTTTTAAGTATAACTATTTGTATTTTATAATATATATATATATATATATTTATTTATTAAAGATGTGTATGTGTGTATATTTGCATGTAAAAGTATTAAAATCATTAAGTCACAGTCTTAACAAATATATTTGTATATTTAAGTAAAGTGTATTTTGACATACACTTATATATAATCATACAAAATGCAATTTATATATAACACAAGTTCTAATATATCAAATATCACTTTTTGCACATAAAAAAAATTATCTAAGAAAACGTTTTAGTTTAAAT